>JAGXCT010036237.1:0-71462 GCA_022495035.1 Philopotamus ludificatus
CTGAGTGAGCCTGTCCTCGCCTTTGGCGGAAGAAAAAGCACACGTGAACGGGTTCAATGGTAGTGAGGTGGCGCCCATAAGGACTAATTTATATTAAAATCTATATATAAATAACGCGTTTTGTTAAAATTTTTCCAATACATATTCATTTTGATTATGTACATTATCTCAGAAATACTTTAGAAGCATTCAAAAACTTCAAATTATAATGTATTTGGGAATGTCATACCTGTGCGCTAGTGCGTAGCTACCAAGTGGCATAACTACGAAAGACATGGGGGCCCTCGCTATTTATTCACCCCTTCGGAGGCCCTGAATTTTTCAATAAAAAATATTTATAATGTCAGGATAATCTTAATATCAAAGAGAAGAAGCAATACAAATTAACCAATCCATCACGGCGGCTCGAAACCAACCGCGTCGTCCGAAGGGGGTCTATTTTGATTTTGTTCTACTTAGCAATATGATGCGTAAATGACACGCACACCCGGCGAAGTCTCGCCGCAGGCTCAGGACGCGTCCCGATAGATACCAAGTTTTTAATTTTTCACGAATAATTCTTTTAATATAAATCCTACATGTCACAAATTGTTGTATTTGTCTAAAAAAGTCTACAGAATAAATAAATTCATTGACCTTTATAGACTTTTAGGAGCCCTTAGGTTAAATTAATAGTTTTTGATTAAATATCAAAAAAAATTCTGCTGCGCGGCTTATTATTTTTAAGGGTTATTATTAATGTATGTCGAAATTTTCCCGGTTTCTTCTCCCCAAATTTAACAGTTTTAAAACAAAATCTTATAATGCCTAGTATAAGAACATTTAGCACATACATATTAGGGATTACAAATTACATGCTATAAGTCAAAGTTTTATAAATATGTTTTTAAATTATTAAAAATGGTGAGGGGGGGGGCTCTTTGGCCACCTTTACATCCGGGCCCAAAATTTATAGCTATGCCACTGCCGGTGCATCTCAAACATATTCCAGAAAAATATTCGATGTAGAGCTGTCGAGTTTATCTAAAAGATGGAGACTCTATTTCTTTTTTGTTTTTTTTAATTATTCTAAAGCTGAATTAATAAAAAAAATCCTATAGTTAATATAAATCATTACAAATAATTCTCAATTATCATAGAATTAATGTTATACAATAAATCTTATATTATAAAAAAACCCAGATGACTCAATACATTCAAAGTATTATTATTTATTAAAAAAAGATATTTTGGTAAACAAAATTCATTATTACCGTCCATGAACTGTATGGGTACTAAAATATTTGCTATATATCGTGTGTCAGCAGTCAAAAGGTTAAAATAGTTAGCTGAAAAAATCTAGAGGAGAAATTAGACATGTTCAAGTTGAATCGAGGCGGAGAAATATTATGGATCTGCCCTATCAAAGAAATATAATTGATTCATCCTATGGTTCATTCATGGTTCGCATTGATTTCTATTTAAAATTGTCCAATGCATTATTTATACATATGAATAATCAAATATTTATAACATTTTCGTTAATTATTTAATATATTATTAGATATTTCATTGTCAACATTCCGAAACTAATTTGGGATTCTGGCGGAGGGGTTGTTTTGATAGGAGGAAGTACTAAAGACTTATTTTTTTCAATTACCAATATTTGTGGGATAGTAGAATATTAGGATAAATTAATATTATTGCTAAAATAAAAATACTAGGATACCTTAGTATTCATTTTGGAAGATGAAATTTATGAATTACAGTTATCTATTAAATGATATGAAAATGTTTTTTATTTAAATAAAAATACATTATTAATTTAAAAAATATAATTTTAATTTTTATGTAATAAAAAGTAACACACGCTTACATATATATTAAAGAAAATATATTAATTCATAGGTAGCATAAAACCAAAGCCAAGTAAAATATATAAACACACTCGATTTGAGCTAACAACTATTTTACATAGTAAAATCGCTTTAGTTAGACATGAATCATGAATTATTACCAGAGATAACAGATATCATCAAAAACCACATACAAACGAAGTGATTCATTTAGAATTATATTTCAAAAATATTAAATATTTAAAATTACAATAGACTATGTAGAATTAGAAAGTGAGATCAGCTTTTCCAGGCAATTTTAAATATTCAATGTCACAATTTAATATTATTATATTATGGCATATGACAGAATAATACCTACTTCAAGTCGATAGATTCAATGGGTTCTGGGGTACTTGTGACTAATTTCCGTAGCCCAGCAAAATTTATGAATAAATCTATTGGAAAATAAAAACATAAGATGATGCATACTTTTTTATGTATTTTGCAAACCCCCGACAATAAGTTAAAATATAAAGAAACAAGTAATGAAATGAAATTAAAAATATTTACAAAGGTAAATATTAAAACGCATCTTTTTGCTCTTCAAAGCTTTTTAATTCTGCTACAAACAAATCTTAAATAATGCAGTTTATATTTAATCTAATAACAGTGTTAATATTGATAAGATATCACATCTTTTTCTATTTAAGAAATTAACCGATAAATGATTGTATTAGAGTAGCGTCATCGTAAAAAGTATTTTATTTTTACTGAAAATGGAAACACGTTTTTCCTATTTTTTTTCTACTAATATTTACATAGAATTATTTTAAATTCACATATACAAAAATTGTTTATGACTATCAACAAAAGTAATTTATGGACAAAAAAAAGACAAATAACATACTTTATAGAAAAAAAATAAAATAAAACTGGCAATTCAATATATTTATTTTTCATTACGTAAAATAATGCAGTCCGGAGTACTAAATGGTCCAATTCGTGATCTCACATCAACAGCACGCACCGCAAAATAATATTTATATCCAGTCATAAATTGTGTTAATGTACAAGCCATCGGAAGCGGAAGCGCTTTCACATCTCCTATTTTCTTCCATAATTCTGATTGTGGAGGTGATGTCGTCTCTTGGTATGCAAATATTTGATAACTGGCTATATTTTCAAATCTTTTATCAATATCTGTTTCCATAACCCAAGATATAACTATTCCATTGGCGACTCTTGAAATTTTTAATAGAGGTTTAGGTGGAAGGCCTTTCCAGTTTGGATTTGCAGGAATTTTGCTCGGCGGTGTTACTGGTAAGGGCGCTGGGTGTCTTTTATAAACAGGGTACAACGGAGGCCTTTGGCCTATTGTGCTATTTGCGGCAGTTCTAATTGGTATTGAATGATAATTAGCACTAGGAGAAATAGTAACATTTGCCATAGCTGAACCACCTGTGTAAAAAAAAAACATTAATTATCTTGTTTCAAAATCAAAATTTGATAAAAATACATTTGAACTTTAATAATTTCACTTAAAAACTCTTTGACTGCTGGGATGATTCTTATACTTTGATACAAAATATTAAAATACATTACTGTTCAACAAAGGTTTAATCACTTATTTGCTTAACCCTTTCGCTGCGGCAGAGCTAAACAAGAATCTGCATTAGTACGCGACAGTTTTTAACTGAATTATTTTTTCGGTTAATAACATTCTTGCGATTGGTTTTTAATTTATTATAAGCAGTATTTGTAATTTTTCAAGCAAGAACCAATACTAAATTCTCCCTAGTGTACTCGTAACCACAAGTTTAAGTTGCCCAAATTAATGTCAATTACGATGCACGGTAGTCACTATTCGTATGCCCATGAATGTCTAAGGCTCAGCAGCGAAAGAGTTAAACGCCATATTTGACATTCTATACGTCCTCGGCATTTGCGGCTTTCTCCATTATTACGAGCGCGTCAAAGAGTGTAATTGATTGTGAAATCCGGAATGGTGTTGATAAATTAATACAAAATGGGATAACATCAAATGTACATATTAACATACCTGGTTGAGTGAATTGCTTGTGAACTACTAGTTGTTTGGATATAAATGCATTATTCTGTGGTGATGATTGCCGCATAACAAAAGATACCCTCGATTGTGGCGCCCCAGATATTAAATTCGAAGGGTTATGAATTTTGGTCAATTTCGTTTGAGAATTATTCAAATTAGGCAATTTTACAGGTGGCTCATCATCAGTCAGATCTATTGACGTATCCAATGGTCTTTTTTCAATAACCTGTTTTGTAGGTACCGGACTACTCGCAACTGTTGTCGCTTTTGAAGTTTGTTGAGCGGATTGATTTCTAGCCGATTGTTTATTTTGCTTTTGATTTGTCTGCCTGGAATTCGGTGGTAGAGGCACAATAGGGATCTTTTTAACATTCGTATTGCTATTATCTATATGAGTAGTTTGTGTTCTATTTGCTTGTAGTTGGGATGGTACTGGTGAGGTATATGCTGGAATATCTGGTTTTTGTGGTTTTGTTTGTGGTTTAACATTATTTGCATGAGTCTGGTTAGAATTTTTCGATGTTTTATTTTTTAACGAACTTGATCCGACTTGAAAGCCTACCGATCTAGATATTTTCACTGGTTCAATAATTTCGTTTTTTCTTCTCTTGTGCTCATTTGTCAAATTTCTCATCACTATTTCCAAGTCTCTGTTCTGTTTTGTAACAACGGCCAATGTTTTCCGCAAAACATCAATACTTTTTGCTTGAGCTTTCAATTTAGCTTCCGCCTCACTGAGATTACTTCGTTTAATAACTGCCTCGACGATTTTTACCAAACAAAACTCTTCCAAGTTTTCTCTGGTCATTTTTTCCAAATTAGATTTAAAATTATTCATAAAAGTCAAAGGTATAATGGGATGTTTTCTATTATCATCTATATACTTATTAGAAGTAGAATTATCTAATTTTACATCTGCTGCATTCATTGATCCAACTGAAATCGATATAGATATTTATAAATTATTTATAAAAAAAAACAAATTTTAATAAATTTTATTAAGGACAAATAATTACATACCTTCTTCTATGTGTTGGTCTCCTACTTTTTGTGATGAAATTGGAGAAGAATGACTTTTCTCTTGATTATCTAATGTATTATTATTTAAAGATTCGTTATTTACAAAAGCATGGTCGGCATATAAATTTTCTTTATTTTTAGCGACTAGAACATCATCATCATCGTCGACTAAAATGGATGAAACACTTTTTACAATGTTCGTTTCTTTCGGAACACTCTCTTCAACATTTTGATCGAGTGCAGTGTTATTTGGGGCATCAATTTTCCCATTGTCAGTGATATGTGCTTTCTTTGTGCTAACAGTTTCATCACTAATAAATAGAAGATCATCATCCTCATCCAACGGTGTGCATTCCTTTATTTTATTCAATTTTATGTCACTAGTCCCTTTTTGTTTTTTCAATTTTTCACTCTCGTCGTCAGATAATAATAAATCTAACGTATCTATTATGACCGATTCTTCTTTTTTATCTTCAGTGATTTTACAGTCCTTTGAATCAATTACGTCCGTATTTATATTATTGCAATGAATAGTATCTTTCAAACTTGTGTTTGTGCTATTGAACAAATTTGTATTTTTAGACAATTCTGTATCAATACTTGGAGAATCCTTTACATTATATTCGCTTTCTACAGTTCCGTTAGTGGAGAATTTTTCTGTTTTATCAACATCAATCTCCATCTGTGTAAATTGTTCATCGTTGCAATTGTTCTCGCACAACTTTTTTTGTAAAAAATCATCATTCTGTATCTGATCAATAATATTATTTTCTATATACACCATAGCATCTGAAACAAAAATCATAATGAAGTATGTTTTATAAAGATGAACATTTTAATAAATTATTAAATAGATAAAATTGTTAATTAAAGCCATATACAATATATTTGCAAAGAAAATCTAAAATTAGTTTAAAGGGAGACAGTCTTTAATTTTGTTTGTGTCTCTAAAGTTCTTAATTCTTATAGTGTACCATTCAATTTTAGTTAGTAAGGAAGAAATAAAGTAAATTAATTGGACCAATCATCAGTTGATGTTTTTTGGCTTGTGAGCAATACAGGCGTGAGAAATTTTTAGAATATATTATTAAAAGAACAATCAAGTTTCATCGAGCTTCATTAAAATAAGCACCTATTAAATATGTTAAGTCAACACCTAAATAAAATACATTTAATCATATCTATTCCTAGACGAGATTGGATCAAAAGTTAATAATTTTCCGATCATTTAACAAATTATATAATTAATCAGTGTTCATCCGAGACCTTTTCACAAATGGTGACTTGTATAACATTTTGAACAACTTTAATTGTTCAAAATTGTTTTATATCATGGAAATCTACTAATATATTACAGTGAAACCCGGTTCTTACGTGCTAGGAATTCACGTTTTCCCGCTATTTGTGTTCAATTTTTACAATTCTATTTTATTTTAGTACCCCATTTCCAACCCTGAATCTACATTTTTTTTAATTACGTTTTTTTTTATCAGTCCCATCAAAATCGTAAAAATGGGGTTTTACTGTATTTATTAAACAAATTAGATCTTTTATAAATATAATATAAAAAAAAGTTATCATTTATAGTAATATACTATATGTATTAATAAAAAGTCCACGAGAAAAATAATAGTTTTATTAAAAAAATAAAATAAAGAATGAAGTATAAAATCATAAAATAATACCTAAAACCCAAGCAAGCAATTTCTTACCATTGTTAAAAGTTGATGGTCTTGAAAGATTAAAATCTGTCAAAACTTCATCACTGGTTTGTTTTTCGACCTCTACATCCATTGCTTCATGTTCGTGCAATTCATTTAAACTATTTGGAACACTTTTCTCAGTGGACTCATATTCAATATTAGTTTTTTCTTCACTAATTTCTGTATTTTGATTATCTTTCACATCTATTTTTTCATCAACACCTCTATCCCCAATTTCATTATCAAATACACTAGAACAATTCTCTGAAGTTGTTTTACTGTTAAAATTTAAAAATTCACTAATATCACAAGGATCATGTTTTGATGACTGGTCTACAACAGTGGACGATGAATTTGAAACTATATTTATAGTTTCAGCAGATAATTCCGTTTCTTTCATTTTTTTAGAATTAATTTCATTACTTTTTTTATCGGTCGCCTGGACTATAGAAGGTAAATCCTCTACATTATCAATCAATGTTATGGGAACAGATTTGATTTGTTCATCGTTTTTTATTAATTTTTCCAAATCAACGTTTTCATCATTTACAACCATATCGACATCAACACTGGTATTATTATCAAGTTTTAATTCCATGTTTTCCTCTTTACTTTCATTATTTACGTTAATATCATCAGATGTGGTAGGGAGGGAATTCAAATCTGACTCAGCACTTTTATTAGTATTAGAATTTGAATTTACATTAATTAACTCGGTATTTAATACATCTGTATCATTTATCATATCGATAGTTTGAGTTTCCACCTTGTCATTAAATGATTCTGATGTATTTCTGGTGCTCGAGTTATTTATATTTACATTTTTAGTCAACGATTCAAAGCAGCCATTAGAATTTGGTTCATTAACGATGGTGTCAACTTTTTCATTATCGATCAACTGATGATCAAGATTTTCACTCTTAGACGCTGATTCTTCAGAATCATTTTCCATATCGATATGATTGCAGTTCTCATCATTTTCTTCAATATCTGTGCTGCCATTATTACAATTTATTATCACGGATGAATCTTCTTCTATTAAACTAGCGGAATTATTAGAATTTGAATTGATACCAATCAATTTGTTTATCGGTTGGATATCAATTTCAGATATATCACCTTTTTCGACAGTATTTTCATCTAACAAATTAGATTCGAGCGAGTGCGTATTAGAATAATCATTTCCATTTACAATATTTTGGGTATCGTTCATATTGTTGAAATTAATAGGTGATTTGTTTGATATATTTATATTATCACAATTCACCGTCTCCAACTGATTCTCCGAAACTAGTTGCATTTTATATCCAGTGAATCATTTGGCACACAAATTTATTAACAAACAAATTCAGTCCCCATCTGCAACACGAAAATATATTTTGAATAAATGGTTACTTGTCACAAGTTATGTGGACATCCGCGTTATCAATTAAAAATAAATTATCTTAAAAGCTCAATTATCGATTGCATTTCATAATACTAACTATTTTAGTGTGCAGAAATTAGCCAGGGTTAAATTATTTTAATTATAATATGTAGTCGTAAAAAATAAGAGAATGCTTGAAAGAAAACAATAATAAAATTGAACAATCAATGATGCTATATGCAAAGCATTTTGTATAAGAATCATTTTCTTAGCTTTTTACCGCTTGGAGAAATTTACATAGTTATATCCCGTAAGCGAATAAATTTGCAAATGCAAAAATATAGTTAACTTATTGGTTTTAGATATTTCTACGAGTCAAATGAACACATTCCTTTCCAAATAATTTTTACACAAAGCTTCTAACATGAGTCACTAGCAAGTGTGGTGTACTGACAGGTGTCACCCGGGGGTGACCATAGCAATTATAGGATTAAATACTCATTCATATTAAATTTTAATCGCTTATGTATATTTATGAATTTAGGTTTAAGATTGTTTCCCTTCCCCTTAAGTATGAATATAGTAAATTATAAACAAACATAAATAAGAAGAAAAATATTATAAATCAAATTCTAATAAAGTTACTGATTTTATACAAAGATAATATTTATTGATTTGTGTTTTTTCATAATGCGTGTTCGGATAGCAACTCTTTAAATTGAAAATAAAACCTATAAAAAAAAATTATAAGCAAATAAAGACAGGTTTAATTTATTTTTAAAAATATGAATTCAGGCAACGGAACCGTATTCCAAATGTTTTATGTCGATTATAATTTTTTATAACACGGTAGCATCTGAAATGTATCTACCATGCAAAAAGAGAATCACTAGCAATGTTCAATGTTAATTATTATTTAATAATTATGGCAAATTTTCTGGTGAGTTGATATGTGTGTCAAACTCAGATATTATATTTTTTACTAAAATCGTGTTTATGGTTTAAAGGCAATCAATTTAAATAATAAAAAAATGTCGATAAATAGATAAATCAGGCCACGCATTGAAAATGTAGATTATGCATATCTCGGTCAAACCTCGTTTATTAATTATTTGCAAGCTGTTGTGTAAAAGTGAATTATGATGGATGGAACACTCGGTATTTCATACTTCAGAAACATCTAGTCAACGTCAACGACCTAGGTCCAAACTATAATTTTACTACTTCTACTACTTAAATTTTAACCAACATCACTATATATTAATATAAGGCGTGTGATTATCTTTTTAAAAGATTTTCAAATATATGAGGATGGTGGGTTGTTGGACTCATATGTACCTCCTAGCCAGTGTTGTACAGAATTCCTCGGATGCTTAACCTATCTATACAAGTACTATTTGAACAGTTGGGGTTAACTACAAATTAAAGCCGACGAACAGGCTCAAGTATTGCCATATTATAATAATAACGACGTCATGGACTAGCAAGGCCAAAAAAGGAAACCCAAATTACCGATAACCACGCTCGTCGCTCCGGCCCTTAAATTGACCTGGTAAGAAACATCTCTTAGCGTCTCTCTCATCAGTAACTGGTGTAGAGGCGTGACTATCCCGGGCTAGGTTATCTCGGCACCCTAGCCACCCAAAGGCATTTGCCAGGATAGTTCCTCGAGTCGCTATCCATCACATTACCAATCCTAACAAATTCACCCCGTCCTCCAGTTCCCAGGAGGTAGTGGCAACGAGGAAACTCATTCGGATAGAAGCAATGCCACACCCAGCGGCTGTTTTAGACTATCGCTAAGGCGTACAATGTTGGTCTACCGGCAGAAAGAGGGGCCTGCCCCTCCGCAAGGCTAGTTGATCAACCTGCACCAGGATTACGTAGCCAACTGTTCTTGGCATGCTCTGAAGGGCGAAGGCAACAAAGTACAAGCCATACGAAATCATCATCAACATAGCATATTATTGTCACCTATAAGACACTAGTTATTTAAAGACAATGTGATAGATTGTTTAAAAAAACACATTAGATAGAGTCGTCTCTGTAAAAAAGAATAATGTGTATCAGCATCATCAGCTTTGGCCAAAAAGTCACTGGATGACGCCTGACAGCGGAAACATTTGATTCATTTTTTCTCTAAAAACTGTTTCTACTGCTATTTTTGTGTAACAATAATTAACATTAATAAAATAAATGTTAATTATTTTTAAAAATTCGTGAATATATTTTTTTGGATACGGGAATGGATTAGAGTCAACCCTCCTATAACGTTTTCTCTAAATTGCTTCTTTCTATAGAATGCTAATATTTTCGAGGTCAAATTAAATGTTTATAGTTAAAAGTGATTGAAGGGAAACGTTATAGGAGGGCTAACTGTATTTGCCTTTCCATTGTTTTAGGTGTAAATCTTGAATCCTACATTGTACAGTGAACAGGATTCTGGAACAAATTAAACTGCTAGGTACGACTTATATTCTTTAAAAATAATTATAATAATAAAAATCATAGAAGCGAAATGTAAACTTTATTTAAAAACAAAAAAAATCTACTGATAAATATTCTATTTTCTATTTCTAAATGT
Source organism: Philopotamus ludificatus (assembly GCA_022495035.1). NCBI lineage: Eukaryota > Metazoa > Arthropoda > Insecta > Trichoptera > Philopotamidae > Philopotamus > Philopotamus ludificatus. The sequence goes on from JAGXCT010036237.1 coordinate 10,559, forward strand.
GTCTATATGAGTTAACGCCAGCGACTGCCGGAAGAGGCGCCACCTGTCGTTGAAATACATCGTTACTCTCGACACAGATATCGAACAAGATGTATAGCGAAATAATCCGCATCGAACCAAATCCAGATTCCGGATATTTTTTTTCGACTGGATGTTGAAATGAATGAAATTATATTGACACGGAATGCGCTGTCGGCGTCCACCGGCTAATAAATATTGAGAACCGCTGCTCTACGCCCATCGAATATCAATCTTTTATGCGCACCCTGACGAGTGCATGCATTATTAAAGGCGAAATCAGCAAAATGCAACGTCGCCTTCTCGTCATCTCACCTAACAACTCACGCGGCTCTCGTTTGGCCGCGCGCTCACCTCCCACCACGAGTACGAGAGCTACGTGTATGATAGTAGTGAACATAATCAATATACGGATGACGGAAATAATAATAATAATTTAATAAGAGAAAAAAAAAGTTATTTTTTAAAAGGGGTTTGAGTTCATACCCTTTTCCCTCTACCATCGCTACACATAATATTTAAATCCAAAACAGTGCGCAAGCGCATTAAAGTACGCGCTTAACATAAAATGGCGGCAACGGATATTATTAAAAAAAAAAATACACCACTGGAAAAAATATTGTTGGCAACGTCGCATTTATCAACCGATAACGGCGTTGGATCAATAGAAAAACGATTATGTAAATTTAGAGGGGGGGGATAAATAACAAAAATAAAACGTACCCTGGATCAACATGTGGATCAATTTCTGTTTAGTGGGTAGATCAAGTCAATTAGTTTCAGCCAGATTGGGCGGAGACGGGCGACGCGGCTGACGGCCAGCGCGGTAGTGCGGGATGCGGGGCCGCGCATGCGCGCTTGCGCGTCTTTCTATTCCTTTACCTTCCATGAACGCTTCTTCCCATTTAGTGACCTAAATCTTCTTCATTTTGCAACAGAATCATTTTTTTTAAAACGAGTCCCGACACTTTCTTGTCGGACACGACGCAAGATCACAACAGAACGACGAACGAGGCGTATTTACGATTTTGAACGGCGCACAATTTATAAATTATTTTCGGAAAGTTAGATAAAAGTAACGACAATAGTTGAAAAGGGAATACAACAAGCTAAAAAAAGCAAAAGGTACGCAGGGAGTCGATATTCCACCAAACGTATTTCTTGGGCATGGTGGGATTCAAGCGGACATAAATATAGTGTTTCTGTCTCGCTCCCGCGCGCGTCTGGCAGCAGCTGCATCTCGCTCGCACTCGGCCTCGTTGCCACCGATTTGCTTTGTGTTTGCATAAAAGTAGAGAGAAGCGAGTAGGGAGTATACTAATTACTACGACTATATCTCAATCTTGAAGTTGATTGTGCACTTCAATAATTGAAATGCAACTTTTTTATTTTAATATCATTAATGGGCGAGGGATGTTTTAAGACCAGACAGGAGCGATATACGGAAAAATGGCGCCGTGTACGTTAAACTAACATAAAGTTATATCGAATAAAGTGCCTGTAGGAATCTGGGAATGGAGAGAACGTCAGCATTTCTAAAACAAGCCGTCGGGATTGAACTAAGCTGGTATCTTGCTATTATCAAGTACGACAAGCAGTTTGCAACATTAATTTGTTCGGCAGACTGTCCACCTGCTTGAGCCCCACTTCAATGCAACGCCCAATTTTATTTTTTTACAAATAATTAAAACAAATAATTGTACTAATATACCATAAAAGGTACATATAATTAAAAAATGTATTAATATTTTTTTTTTATTATTATATTTTTTGCCCCCCCCCCTTCTCTATTAGGTTAAGTAATAAAAAAATAATAATAATAATTTTAAAAAAAATATAAAATATAGACGTAAAAACGTCGATATGTTATCTAATTATTTATATTTATAGAAAATAATCTGTAATGCACGGTGTGGCAAATATTTTGTTTAGTTTTTTTGAGACGGACCGGCATTTGTGGCATGTAACCTTTTTAGCACGCAGCAGAGTGGACGAACTCCGTCCGTCCGTCTCTCTCGCATTCGCCGCGTGCGACGTTGCCACATTTCCCCCGTCGGAAATATACTAGACAGTGGTGTATTTCTACGGCATTACAATGCCAACACAAAAACAATACAGTATTATCATAAACTCGTGTGTTCTCAAACGCAAAAAAAAACAATTCGTAACCACGCCCCCTTTTTATTATATCTCTAAAGACGTTAGCGTCGCGGCGATTACGCAACTGTCTGAATTAGTATGAACGTACAGATAAGACCCTGACAAACTGAAAGATTTTTAATACAATTTGAAAAGGAGAATGCCCTTGAAATAATATATACTTAACGGACACATCTTTAAAATATTCAAATTTAGAGATCAAAGAAACAATGCGGAATTTAATTAATTCAATATTGAATCTCTGACTGTTTTTATGATTCCAAATATATTGGGTGCGGATTTTTGTTATTATTTTAAGTTATTTCGATTTTGGCATCGGAGCATGCGCGTACAACGTGGAGTGATAATTTAGTAGTACGTATACGTGTCACACGGAATTAGAAAATTGGAAGCAAATGTGCTCAATTGATCGTCATTTCGTTGCAATAAATTCAGAATATTATTTGGGTGGCAGAAGCTTACCAAAAACACCAAAAGAGCGGGGAGTGGGGAGCGTATACCAGTTTGTGCGAATACAACCGCTGACCCAAGCTTGGTATCGACCGTAGACGGCAACAGCGCCATGACAGAAGTGTGGAAGAGAAGGGAGCGTTGCGCACCGATGTCAAACATTCCTGGTACTCTGCGACCAATCCCAGACCTGAGATTAACGACGAGGATCAAACGGGAACGGGGAGGGCCATTATTGAGAATATCTTTCAGACGCCGACTATTATGAATGCTTCCTCATTTGAACAAACGGAGTGGAATATATATTTTTATAGTTTATACGAATTTCTTATATTGATTATAATTGACCTTGGAGATCTTGATATATCGCACAAGACTTATTATCACGTATATAAATCGAATGTAATATTGTAAAAAAAAATAGGGGTTGTACTCCCCCAAGATTTCCCCCCTCCTTCCCCTCAAAAAAAAACATATTTATGGAGGCGAATTCTACTAATCTTTTGTTGCTTGCGCCAGTCCCCGCAAAGTATTTTTGCACGATTTTTATTAATGACAAACGGTCAACGGCTGTTGCCGGTCATGTCAACATTTGGCGTTGCAGTGGTGGCAGCACTGGCAACACCAGCTCATGCTATCGACGCGAAGTTTGCTGCGCAATATCATGGCGCACATATATCGGTATGCTTACTGGAATATTTATTCCCGTCGACTTCTGCGCAGCAAAGATGTCCATGAGTAATAAGACATTCGTCCATTTGCATATCGAGTCTACTTCTACAAGCGAGCATTTCTAGAAGATTCCTTTTTTGTGAGTTGGTATTGTCAGCACTAATTGCTCCTATCGATCAAGGTCATATAGTTATATCTGAAATTCATACAACCAAATACTGATTGCACTTAGATATACCAACAAGCACCATAGGTCGTGGACTATGTGGATGCATGTTTCCCTGCCGATTGTAGCATGTAGCCAAGTATCTAACATTGTAGCATATGGACGCCATCTATGCGATATTAATGAAGGCATTTCTTCACTGTGCTTAGAGATGATCTTAGAATTAACACTTTATGAGCCGTTCACGCCACACGTTCACGTCACGTACATTTTCGATTCGTTTGAATATATCATAAGTTTCGCCAATTTTCATATTACGAGATTTTCCATCTTCCATAATCTAAAAGCGATGGAAATATTTTGAGAATTTTATTTCTTTCTAAACGTATGATTTTTACCATTCTAAAAAGTTAACTGCTTGGGTATAAAAATGTTGGGAACCCCTGTTCAGAAAAATACATGAATATCGTGCCCGTAAGCATTTACAACATTACCTGAAAATTTCATGTGTATACGCGTATGAATTATAAAGTTATGCGATTTCTTCTAAAGGTCTTAATATTTTGCAAATTTCTTGGAAACCATGCGGCCCCCAGGTTAGGTTCGATGTAAAACCTTGCGGCTCATAAAGTGTTAATTTGGGTTCGAGGTTTTCAAATTCAGATTTTGTCTTTTTTTATTTATTTATTGATATTTATTGGTTGTTTTTTTTTTATATCGACCCTCATATCTGAGAAGCGTGATCCTGTCCACAATTCTCTTGTTTATATCTAGAGCAGTGGTAATTTGATCACAAATTCCTATGAAGATCAAGAAACTGTTCCTCGTTACTCTTGTTAACAGTTTTAGAAGATGGTGCAGTATTTTGCCTGTTACACATGTATCGACATATGACGTAATATTTTCTAGGTGATAAAAGTATAGTGTAAATTGCAACAATTATAAAAATCAGGACACAATATTTCGAATATATGATTTCTGGTCGCCTGCCAAGCATAAAGGTGTGTTTCCGAACCCCCGCGCCGTCGACACGATGAGCGACGGCAAATAAACCCTACCTACATTGCGTGTAGCTTCAAGTGCGCACTGCCCACTGCGCACTTAAAAGTAACAGTTACACGCAATGTAGGTAGCGATCATTTGCCGTCGCTCATCGCGTCGAAAGTGCGCGGAGTTCGGAAACGCACCTTTAGGGTCAACGAATATGCGCTAGGCCTCGTGCGGGTTGAACATTATCAGTTTCATATCCCCCGCAAGGTTCAATGACGGTTAACCACCCCCAGGTACTAACCGCCCCAAATGCCACCTAACAGTAACATTGGGTATTAAAATAAAAAAGTGTTGTATGTAGAGCTGTAACGTAGAGTAAAAATAAGACAATTTGGTTTGCCTCTGTAGGTTAATATATGCATGACACGTGCTGATCACATCATGAGTGGGTCAAACAATGATCAAAGATTATATGGCCAGGCATCGTCAAATATTTCCAGTGTAAAAACTTACGACAGTGTGTCTCGGCCTACACAGAAGTTTCACCTGAACATGCATCATGGTCAACGTCGAAGAGCCAGCAATCAGCGCAAACCTACTGCATCACCATAATATCAATCTCTGACGGAAGAGATTGATCGACGAAAATACCGGGACAATCCGCGACTGCAGAATTGTCGCTAGGAAAGTCTTCGGGCCAATCAACGTCACAAGGCCGTGAATCAAGGCCGCACACGAATGTCTTGCAATTGCTTCACCCGCAAGAGAATTTCAAGAAGGTAGTTAAACTTTAACAGTGGAAATTAAGAAGATGTACAAGTGATTCACCGTTGGAGCAACCAGCATAGTCCGCGATTTGCTGAGGTATAAGTTGACTCAATCTGATATTCATGCCCCACATCTGTTTTTCAAACGTTGTCGAGTGAAACCATTGAGTTGGCGTTCAAAAACTGGATTAGCGCCCGAATTGCAAATGCAAAGGACCGTCGACAAATCTGAGAAACGGGTGAGATTTCTGCACGATCGACATCGATAACCATAATTGCCTCGTGTCGGGACAGTGGAATGTTGCCGACGCCCGTGGTGATTATCGTCTTCCACCATATGCAAGTAAAAAACAATTTCGTTACCCCATGTTTTACTAACAAAGGAAGTACTTTACAGCTCGTAAATCAATTACCGATCATTTTTTTTTATCTGGGAATTCGACTAAAATAAGATCCAAATATGAACACTTGTTATTCTGCAAAATTTAATTACCCAACATAAATAAATTTACACCCATCCCTCCATTTTTTCAGGTTTTCTTAAAAACCGCAAAAAAAATATTTTTCCAAACTGCAGATCAGTGATGAGCAACCTGCGGTCCGCGGGCCGCATGCGACCCGCCACACTTCCTCGTGCGGCCCTTTAAGCGATCCGTCACGACGCCTCGAAACCGATAGGTCGATGGATATTTTAAAAAATGGATATATATATATATTAATAGAAAGATCTCATTTTGAATTATTTCATAGCATACAATATGCAAGACTGAGCTAAGTTAGTGTTCGGATAGGTTTAACCTTCCAAGAAACTCTATGAATTCTAGAAATTCTTTATGACATTGGCCAGGGGGTAATGCAGTGATTCCTAGTGTGAGCCGCTGCTCCCCAGAGAGCCGCGAAATATTCAATTAAACAATTCGCCAAATTTGTTGGAATGCCCAATTCTCGAAATTTTTGCGGCAGCAATCGTATATTTCAATTTCTTAAGGTCAAAAATTTTGAAAAAATCTGATGTATTAAGGGAGCTGCGGAAAAATCTGATGTTTTGTGGGAGCTGTAAACCGAAAAAGATTGGGAACCTCTGGGGTAATGTATAACTGAGAGACCTGATTACCTCCGCATCTTCATTAAAATATATGCATATATATATATGGGTAGTGTGGGCGCCTTTGTTTTTTTACGAATAACTCTTATAATATAAATCCTACAAGTCACAAACTTTTTGTATTTGTCTAAAAAAGGCTAAAGAATATATAGTATACATAATCATATTGTCCGTAATCGCGGATAAAAAACAACAATATTCGCTTCTGTTGAGACGGGCAAGATGTTCTGTCTCGCTCGCATTCGGTACGATGTGCCAAGTGCGAGTGAAACATACTAGTAACACGTGCCGCTGGGAGAACTCGGCAGTCGGTAGTGGGTGGCGTGATATTGCTGGGTGTGCGTGCCATTTACGCGTCATATTAATTAGTAGTAAAGTCTAAAATATTAATTAAATTTGGAAGCACATCATGAATAACTATTTTTATTCTTAGAATATTCTATTTAAAAAAAAAGGCCAGGATATAATTTAAGAATTCATCAATACTTGAAACGCTTGGGGTTTATTTTCTATTATAAATATACCCCCTTCGGACGACGCGGTTGTTTTCGAGTCGCCAAGACGGATGGGTTAATGCCACCTATCATCTACCGTCGTTAAATAAAATATTAATTTTAACCAGTGTCATGGCTTTTAGATTACATGCAATCTGCTACTACAGTGTAATGTGAGTGAGATGACCCATTACCATCCGGATCTTAAAAAAATCTTTATTAAAAATTTGTCACTTGAATTTTAATAATACAATATTAACCCTTTAACCGCTATGGTTATACCGGGGTGACAACTTCACCGCACACGCTAGCGAAACGTGCTGTAAGCTTTATGTAAACGTTATTTGGATAGGAATGTGGTCATTCAATCGGTAGTGTTCCTTTCATAGCCCAAACACGTGCTCTCTTATTTACAGCAGCATGTACTATTTATTGTCTAAAATTCATCACCTATTTAAAATTAGAGATCGCTATAGCTTTTAAAATTCGTTGAGCTTTTCACGGATATGAATACCCCCGGCCGTGGGACTAATCATAACATTTTTTCCGGAAGGCAAAATGGAGGGATTGTAAGTTTCCTATGCCCCCTAAAAAGACGAGTTTCAACTGGGGAAGAAGCTATCCTGGGTTCGCAAGACGCAAGTCCCGAGAGGAGCGTTGCTCGTCGGCCGCACGACCTAAAGACGAAGAACCCTCTTCATCCATAATCACAGACCGCTGAGTCAGCAATCCTGCACGTCATTGTATTTACGCCCTCGAAAACTCGCTTCGCCTTAAGACAACATCAGTGAAACCGGAGCGAAGCCCTTCACCCATCAAATCGAAGTCTTTGCTGGAAACGGACGCACGGATCGATATAACTGCTGATATGAACGGTTTATATCAGGGAAGAGCAACTCGCAGCACGCGGGTCGCCACAATTTCCCATGCGGCCCTTCAAAGACTTTACATATTGACCTTTAAAAAATCCTAGTGTCCCGCAGCCTCATTGTACTCTAGGCGTAATCATAATCTTTTTCCACATACATGTATATATTTCGAGGTTTTTTTGATAGTATTCCTATTAATGAGTATTTTATTTTTGTATTTTTTTATACTAGATTTATTTTGTTAATAAATATATAATTTGATTTCGTTATTCAGTGTTTGTATTATCATCAGTTTTTTTACATGCAGCCCTCATGACATTTTTAAAATTATGCTCACCCCTGTTTTATATCATGATTTTACGCATTTTTTTGAAACCCAGGTTTTTCATGGAAAATATCTATCGCGCAAATCGAGGAATGGGTGTATTAGGAAATAACGAAGTTAACCGTTATATTTTTGTTGTTTACAACTCAAAGGCAGGGGATGGCAAACTTTTTTTCGAAAGGGCAAATACATTAGGTTCGGTGGTTCGGGTATCAAACTCGTAGATATTTCCCACAAAGAACATTCTTGTTGATATATATAAACAATGCTAACCCGTGGGCCGGTTTTGGCCCGCGGGCTGTAGTTTTCCGATTCCTGGTCTAACAATCCGTCCCGACAAAATAAACAATATTTATGTTTCTAAAAATATCTCGCTTCTCAAAGTATGCAAAGTATGATCCACAGGAACATGAATCCATAGTTTGCCATAGATCTGACACTTGTCATAGATTCGATCAATGGAAGGGGGTTCTTCCCACCACTGCTTTTAAAGTATAGAGGGATGCCTAGAGTAATTTTGGGGGAAATCGATAGTCTTTCTGTAAGAGAGCAATGTGCTTCGATATAGTATTGCAATTCAATATGTAGTTCTATGTCTCGGGGCATTATTGGTAGTTTCTCGTTGTGTCCATGAGAACCCCGAACGCGTAAGATTATTATATATACAAGCGACCACCCGAAAATAATGTGTCAATGAGTTTCATTTTAAGGGGAAACAAAGCGGGTATTCTAAAAATATCAAGAAATCATAACACGAATGAGATCCCCGTCAGTCCCGCTATCTTTGTCTTCGAATTAATAAAATGAACGATTATTATCCACGAATAATTGTGTCAATTATTAAATTAGAGCAATTAGAATTTTAAGTTTACAGAGGTAAATAAAAATGATAATAGCGCAGTATGGGCCCCATGCAAAAACACGTGTATTATTATATGCGAAATTCAGTTACAACATGGCAAGAAAGAAAAACAAGTTGGAATTTGTACCACGCACTTCATGCGACAGTACCATATGTAAACTTTGCATGACCAATGCCACTTAAAAAAGAAAAGAAATCGAAACGGTTATTATGATACATTTTTTATTCGTAGCGAGAAGTCTATTAGCGGGCTTCAAGCTGCTCCCAAGTGACCCTGTGTTTCACCAATATAGGTTACAATTAATCAGGGGAAGCTCGTTCATATACACTGCGGAGCCGCAGCACCCCCAAGCAAATTGAGGAAAAATACATTTTTTGTATGTGTCTATTGATTATATATTATGTACAGTTAACCCTCCAATAATACTAAAATCGGGACCGTAGTAATTGGGATAGTATTATGGAAGGGTAAAGCCTGGCACGTGTCGAATACACAGACCTTTAACGTTTGACTGTCACCACACGGGCCAGCCGCCCGGCTGTGTGGTGATAATAACGAACCCGTGTCAAATGAATAGTCGGCCTTGTATGTATTCGTCGCATTGCAACGGCGTGAATGTGACCGTACTAGCTGGGGGCTGGCGGCGAATATTTCAACTCAGTGTATAATTCGGGATAGTATAATTGGGGGGTCCACTGTATATGGAAATAGAAATTAAATGTATATTTAGGGTTACGCCGCGCGGTGTAGGACAAGAGCGCTGTGAGCGTCCTGTATTGGATGGATGCGGGGCGGCAGCGATGGGGGGGGGAAGTGTCTCATCCCTAAGCGCTGTGTTTCGCTGACATTTAAAATATACTTTTTTTAAGTTTGAATCTTCCGCAGCACCCACAAATACTTTAACCACGAACTGCCACTAAATATAGATTACCACAAACATCTCTTAAATGAAACTCAACTCTTGTAAAAAATTGGCACGCAGATATGAATAACTAAAACTAAATAAATAAATACATCCTCATATCGGTATACTATATTTTGCATTCGAGCAAGGCGAAATCTTTACTATTTTACTATCCTACTTGTAGTTCAAGTGGTATAATGCTAAAAAAATATCGAGTCACGCTCAAGTTTCCATTTTCTGCTATATTTGTTGCCCTCGATTAATTCCGGCAGATATAAATTACTCTGTTTAATATTATCAGTTTATCATCGCTTAGTATCAAAATACAGGGTCGGCGACCCGGGTCTAAAAAAACGCCCCGTTGTAGACCATGCTATAGAAAGCCGCCCTATAGAAGGATGAGTGCCTATAATAAATTTGGGGTTAGGTTTTTTTAATTGTATTTTGTACATTAAACGAAATAAAAACATCAAATATGTTTGCATTGTTATTTTTATTGTCAACCAATTATTTTATAGAAAATGTCGATCTACGAGGAAGCACTATTGGAGGGATTGCCACGCATGCCGCTCTATAGAAGATGCGCTATATGAGGGTGGGCTTTATATATTGCCAAACACGGGAACAAGTCTATACATATAGATATTTCGAGAATTTCAACATACAGTAATACCCCCGATAACGCGAAAGTTGGGACCGCGTTATTATAACAACGCGTTATCGGGGTAATGATGCACATACATAATTTAGGGCTACGGGTATTTCACAAAAAAATACAAATCTGCCATAACTAAGAACAATGTAAAAAAAATAGGAATCTTAGATGAATGAAATATTCGGTTGCCATGCATGCGATCGCCGACATACACAGACATCCGTGGCTCGTTGTCTACATCAGGCGTGAATGGTGAGAAATGTGCCCAACACTCGCACACATGGGGACATAGATATGTGCGAGCGAGATCAACACACAGGCGCACCCAGCCAAACGGCATAGAGTTTACGGTCGAGCTATGCATGAATAGAATGCGCTCGCGTTATTAGAGGGACTACCGCGTTATTGGGAGTATTACTGTATATGGCAATTTAAATTAGATTCAGATTATTCTTCGCCAACAGGTAATATTTTTTTAGTCTTGAGTAAAAACATTTTGACTGCCTTAACCTATCCGTGCCGATGGGGTATATTTAGGACCCCAGGTTTTTATTTTTCTACTATTTTAATATAAATCCTACAAGTCACACTTTTTTGTATTTGTCTAAATATGTCTACAGAATAAATATAATCATTGGCCTTTATTCTCCGCAAATGCGAAAAAGATAAATAAAAACAATATTCAGTTTTGTTGCTAATTGGCGAAATGTTATTTCTCGCTCACATTCAGTACGATGTGCCAGATGCGAGTGAAACCGTGCGATTGACACGCGTGGCGTATCCTCAGTCTGCGGCGGGACATCGCCGAGTGTAGGTGTCGTTTACGCGTCATATTGATTAGTAGAAAAATCTAAATATCGACCAAATTATGAAGCATACAATGAATAACTATTTTTATTCTTAGAATAATCCATATTTCTTTATAAAAAAAGTCAAGATATTGATGAAGAATGCATCAATATCTTGACTTGAAATACTTGGGGTCTATTTCCATTATAAATAGCCCCCCTTCGGACTACGTGGTTGTTTTCGAGCCGCCGTGACGGATCCGTTAAATATTAATTCAACAACAATAAATGATCACCGCAGTGGCGGATTTAGCACTTGAGAGGCTCTAGGCGCAATTCAATTTTGAGGCCCCACTCCCTCAAATTATTTTCACTATCCCTACACCCTCTAATGTACATTATACTCAATTTGTAATGTTTTGGGTATATAATTTATTTCATATAAATTTATGTAAAATAACAGAAAGAAAAACAAAATTAAACTTATTTACTCTTCTTTCTTCTTTTTTTTATTAGCTTTTGGACGATTGATATTAGCGATCACTATGATACAAATTATTATTATTTTTAGAAAATTCCAGGAAAAATCCCCCTTGAGGGCGGAGGCCCCATGCAGGACTGTATGCCGAGGGCCACGATGCCTTGCATTGTTTTTCCTTTATGTAGCTATACATCTGAAGCCATGGATAATGGTCTGTGGAACAGTCAGTACATATGGTTCGAAATATGACCGTTAGATTAGCGTCCTGAAAAACCTGCCATAGCTGGCGTTAAATATTGAAATAATTTAACTTTGAGGCCCCCTGAATTAATGGGGCCCCAGACGCGCGCCTTATGCGCCTAGGGGGAAATCCGCCACTGGATTATCGACAGGCACCGTAACAACAATCTGTTATGATTACGTAAGTTAACCGCGAATGAGTTAGGTTAATACTCGGATAGGTCAATCTTCCGCCGAAACCTATGAATTTTAGGAATATTAATGACATTGGCTAGGAGGGAATGCGAGTGTAAAAAATCTTTTTCAAACATTTAATAGATGTGCTGTGGAATTGACTGGAATGCCATCTAGACATCGTCAAATAAATTAATAATCGAATTTTCAACATTTGCAATAAGACGCTGTTGAAAAGTATGAGAAACATTGCTTTAGGTAAATTTACATGAAATATGAATAAAGACGTTTTAATTAAAAAATAAAGAGTACGATCAAACCAGAATCAATAAAATAATGGATACTACTTTCAATAAAAACAAATAAATATATATATAGGAACTTCCATATTTGGGAATTGTATTGAAATTGTCCCGATTGTATTAAGAATTAAACTTATTTCCCTCCATATGTCGGGGTTTCTCTAACCGTCAGTATTTGTGTGGTTAATAAACAAATCTAGATAAGAAATGTTGAATGGCGGGAGTTAAACGTCAAAATTTTAGGTTAGATTTATACAAATGCATATATCTCGCATTTAACCTAAAAATATAAAATATTTATAATAAAGATATGATGTACGATATTATTTCGACTGATCTTACTACAGTATAAGCCGGGTACCTAGTTATTTATTCCTCAATCATATGTTGAGTGTCGGCCATCTTTTTTTATTAATAGAAGCGAGCTACATTATTAAATCCTGTGATTGATTTCGTATTTTTTTAAAAGATATATTGCCAATTTAAATAAGAAAACGGTTAAGAACTTACTGCTACCAAGCAACATGTTGCCCCGTCCACAGCCGGCGACGTAGTGACGCGTCTCGGCGCATGCGCACTCTATAGCGCTGCCCTTTGCGCACTCGGCTACACCACTGTCACTCACAATTACGTCACTCGCATTAGAAAAAAACATAAAAACCCTATGAATTTTAAATATATTTATTTTTAGAAAGGGGGGGGGGGGTAATAAGTATTACTTAATGGTTTGTTATAATCATTGCCATTTAAATTAAATATTATTTTAAATTATAATTTTATAAATATTTAATAATTATTATCGTATTATTTATTCATAATTGACTGACATTTAAAATTTAAAAAATAGGGTTAATAGATATATATTATTATTTTCACAAATATTGAAGGTAGCTGTCGTCAGTCATTATCAAAGTGTGCTGCGTGAATTATAATTGTGATGTATTTCAAACTAAATAAACTATGCAACTCAACCAAGTTTTCTGTAGTGCAGTTTTAACATTACCACACAGTAAGCAAATATACAAACCGTATTTAATTTTACTTATTCAACAAACTGACAGATGTCACACAATACATTTGATAATCGCGTAATAATGTTGCCAGGATTTAAAATGTTTTTGGTTGATATTTTTAAAATTGACAATTTAATATTGATTATATAAATATATTATTGCGTATAGGCCTTATGGGCCTTACCAGACGAATGGTAGTTAAGTTTAATGGAGTTTATCATGGCTGGCCTTTTGTGTCCATGACACGAGGACCCGACCCGTCTTGATATGCGGTTTTTTGTATATTAATATATTGGAGGCAGTGGCGGATTTAGCACTTGAGAGCTCCCCCCCTCTCAAATTATTTTCACTGCCCCTACACCTTATAATGTGCATTCTATACGCTCGATTTTTTACTCAATTTGCAATGTTTTGGATACACAATTAATTTCCCATCAATTTTTTTAAAAAGACAGAATGAAAAACAAAATTTTTCATTAGCTTCTCGATGATCGATATTAGAGATCTCGATATTACAAATATTTATTAAATTTAGATAAAATCCCTCTAAGGACAATGCTTGTATCGTTTTGTCCTACGCATCTGAATCCATGAATCGTGGTCTGCGGAACGGTCAGTGCATATGATTTCAATTTATGGAATACTGCTATTAATTATTCTTGTTATGAAAAAAAATGAAAAAAAATATTTTGAGAGCTGAACTTTTTAGGCATCTGAATAAATGAGGCCCTAGGCGAGCGGCTTATGCGCCTAAGGGGAAACCGCTACTGATAAAAAGGTATTAAAAAATCATGGACGTTAAATGTTGAATTACGACCATATATATATTCAAACTCCTGTCACTGTCACGTTGATAAAAATGATCCGTTCTGCGGGAGGACGATGTGGTTCAATAGCTTTTCAGGTCATCATCATTACGTTTATAGAAAGAAATATATTTATTTTTATTATTTGTTACCTAATTATGTATATATTATTTTTAGTTATGGACAAAAACTATCGACAGTGGTGTTTTTATTCATGACTGAAAATAATGCTATATAATATTTATTTTTAAAGTAACTATTTTCTTTTATTAAATAATTTATTTTTTAGTTTCGGAGTCATTCTTGTTCTTATAACCAAACAATGAGGTTACATAAAAGTACCATATTAACAACTAGTACCAATGAATTATTCAATTATCAATCTAAATATAATGTCGATGAAGAAAAACAAATATTTAAATTTTTAAATAATTCCACGTCTGAAGATATTCTGAAGTAAATAACATATTATTATTTTATTTTATATACCAATTTTATTTTTTTCACGTTAATACTTTAATAATATTAGATTATCAATGTCACAACAGCGGCTAAAACGAATATTATCTCGAAAATCAAAAGGAATGTTTAATTCTTTTTCTGATATATTAGCGGTTGATGGATTGGGCGTAAAAATAATGGAAAAGATGTGTGACAGTATTCTAAAATCCAACGTAGATAATTCAATTAAAGTACCGACCAAAAATATGACAAGACTGAGAGGCCAATATTTAGAACCAATGTTAAAACATAGTGAAAGTCAGGTATTAAACGGTTAAATTAATTTGAATGCTTTATGTGATTTTTTTATTATATGCTATATTCTTAAATTCAAGAAAATAGATTCAGCCATTGGAATTTTTACAAGTGTAAATACAATTGGATGGGCTCGCATTAAAAAAAATGATTACATAGTGACCGATTGGAAGCTATTTGATATTGGAAATGATAATAACAAAAAGTTATCACTTTGTAATATTATGGAAATTGTATGTATACAATTATATTTAAATATCTATCGATATCTATATATATATATATGTTAATAAAAAAATATATAAAACTTTAGGTATGGGGTGTAATAGAGTCTTTGCCAGAAAGCGATGTTTATATAATGGAATCAGAACCAACAATACTACGTTCGGTTGGGGCTGATGCAAATAACCCACGCATGGTACATGTGAATCTGCAAAAAGCACAGATGGTCGCAATGATTGCAGCTGCAATAAACACAAAGAAAAATTTAGAAGCATCAAAGTAAAAAAAAAATATTATGTGCATTTATTCAAGTAAAATAAATCGTTGGATTGTAAATCCTATAAAAATGTTGTTAACCATAAATTGTAATTTTCTTTTTAGCAATATGAACGATGAACCATTTAAATTTTCACATAACGTGTATTATTTAAGATCTGCTCTTCCTTCGCGGTAGTATTAAATTTTATATTTCTACATATTATTAATTTTTCATATTAATTTCCATGTTTATAATTTAAGATTATTTAAAACCCTAATCGGCAGAGAGCGAGTTTCATCACAGTCTGCTGTAGAAAATATAATGCGTGGTCAAGATTCTAATCAATTAAATAAATTAAACTTTCTACCGACACTCAAAGGATTTTATCAATCCCAAAATGATGTCGAACAAGAAATGTTATCACAAACCCTGTTGATTGTATTAACATTCTTCGAAGTGTGTGTATTTCATAACATTTCTGCAATACAAAGAATAAATAATATTGGTGAAAGCTAAAGTTTACAACACTTTCTTATTCACGTATTATGTTTTGTTAATAATATTAAATTAATTTATAAAAAAAATGTAATAAAACGCTAAAATTCTTGAAGGGTCTATATATTTCATTTAATTACAACTTACTATTTAGCTGGAAACCTGAACTTGTCGATATTTTAGAATATTGAAAAATGTATTTATTGGTCTTACAATGAATAATGAGGGGCATTACGATATATTGTTAGGAGTCTGTTGAGAGTCTTCCGTGTGAAGTATAAAGCAGGGATCCGCCTGGTGAGAGCGTCTTGCGTGGCGTTCCTTCCTCTAGATTTGTTCGACGAAACTTCCAGGAGGGGTTTCATGTCCGAACATAAGGTGACTTGTATCCTGTGTTTGAGATGCTTGCTGAACGTCGGTTATCGCCATTCTTTATATATCAGGTGGTGCAATTCCTATTCACTCTCTGCTCAATACTAATTAAATGTACCTGATGGTTAACCATGTTGCTGGTAATAACACAATTATAACAAATTGGTCTTAACTACAACCGGGGCCTTTCAGAGAAAATGCGAGGCTCCGGGCAACTAATATTTTAGAGGTCCTTATCCTAAAAAACCTAGTCGTGGAAACCATAGAAAATATTATTATTTTTTTTTACTCGTCTTAATGTTAGTTTTAAATTTCATCTCACTTTGCTTTTCCCCAAATCATATTGAGTTGCCGAGTTGAGGCCCCTAATATTGCAAGGCCCAGGGCAGCTACCCCCCTCCCCCCTTAGTCCCTGCCTGCAACTTATAACAAAAGAATACATATCTCATTTGCAAGATTCAATTTCGGGCAGGATACTCTTGAAAGAGATTATGGATTTAATATTATTCACATCAGAAAAGCTTGTTTAACACAAATATGATGCTGACAATGATACAAAGTATTTTTATGTTATACAGTAAACCCCCCTATAACGTCGGGATAGGTTCCACGTAATAGGGGGGACGTTATAGGGGGTTAAGGTTTTCACTCATTTTGATGAAGGAATCAGTAAATCAACACATTCTGCATTTTTTTACATTTTATGTTTACCAGCCGCAAATGACTACTGAGCCTATATCCTCCTCGTATTTTGGCTGACGTAAATCTGCAACTCTGTTTGGTGGCAGATCAACGATATTTTATTAGTTAAATTTTGAAAATGCGCTTAGCAATGATGACAAATGTAATAAAAACTATTCGTGGAAGAGGTTTATCCAACCACTAAGTATAGAATTAAACATCAAGGAAATCGACGCATATGGAAATAATTATTGTAGAGACCTTTATTGTGAAATTAGATCATATCATTAATAAGATTAAGAGGTATGCAAATGGATATTACATAATCAAATAGTTAAAAAAAGACGTGAGCATCGATTTACTCGACATAATTCGTTCCATGGATATAAAAGTAGAAAATATTTTCTTACTGCAGCGACCGGAATGCTCTTGATAGCCTCTTTGCCGGCGAATCACCAAATACTTTTATTTAGTTTCGCCGGATGCGGTCGCATGTCAAGCGACCGGGTTACATTATTTTCATTGCTTAACGTTATAGGGGGGTTCGACGTTATATGAAAAAACCACCGCAAACCGTTATAGGGGGGAACGTTATATGAGAGGACGTTATAGGGGGGTTTACTGTATTTGGAATACACTCTAGTTTCATTTCTGTAAATTCTTTCTCTTCTGTAATATTTAAAATGGTGTAAAAGGATTTTTCATTAAATGCGAGACTTTATATCAAATAAAATGAAAGCCACACATAATCGTTATCATCACTTCTCATTCTAGAGATACAACATATGTAGAATTTCCCAGAATTTCGGCGACAAAGTTCCAAATCAGAATATTATTTACAGCTCCGTACTAGATTGGGATTAGGTTTTAAAAAAAATTACATGTAATATTTACATTTCTTTCTCTTTATTTTAGGATAATAATCATTGTAGATATTAAATTTTCATTACATAATTTTTCAAGGATAAAAGAGAAAATGGTGACAACATTTTTCCTCAAAAAGAGATAATATCAATGGACACTATAAAATAAAAAATAACATTAATCTCAAATTTACAATTTTTATAAACAATAGTACAACTAAAAACTATAGTATTTTTTTTTTTTAAATCTGGCAAGAATTTTTACAATCTTTGTTTTAAATGGTATTAATAAAATCTATTAAAATATCGTACGAAAATTGATTCATGGTATATTCGATAGGATTTTATATAGAGGTGAATTCAGTGCAGTGTTAGCCCGGCCGAAACATTTGATTTTAAAACGAATATCTTATAATTTGACACAAACTCAAAACTATAAAAAATATAACTATCTGCAGTGGAGCACAATATATCGATTTAATTAAACTGATCATGCGTATCATTCCATGTCTGAGATATATTCATCGAAAAATACTTGATTTTAGAATCTCGCATTTCAGCTGGCCCCGCAACGAATTAATCTCCATTAAACATCCGTTCACGTTGGATATAAACTTAATAAAAATGTACATGTGTATATATTAAAAATATGAGATGAAATGTATATAGTCTGTGATGTCATTCAGTTAAAATCTTCTATTTAAAATATTATCTGGTCAACTATTGATTCGTGTAACGCTCAATTACTCTGTTAAATAATCGTTTAAAATATAACAACATCTGTTCAACAAGAATGTAATTAATCATCTGTATAAAAAACGGAACCTGGCAGTATTTATGGACTATTGTAATTATTGTACTGTTTGGAAAAATAAACAATTATTTGCTTTATACAATTTGTTTCAATTATATAACAAGATCTTATTGATTTCCTTATATCATACATTATTATACTTATAGACTATTATATGTGTGTTTGTATTCCATATACATCATCATTGATATATATTTATGGATGTGTGTATATCGAAGTGTATTGAGATAATTTATATTATATGAATGTTATATTTAATAATTTTATGAACGTGTACGTAAACGTTGCACACCATATATATAATTTTTAGAAATAAATCGCTATGCGATCCCGTCATTTTCGAATAATTTAAATAATCAAAGCGTTCACGAGTATATCTGTTCGAAAAAAGTTACTCTTCAATAATTTGATTCAATTTTATTTCGAATACCAAATAATAAATGAATTTTATTCTATTACACATAATTTCAAGAAGTGATCGTATTGTAACTATGAACCGATTATGAAATATTAAGATGTCCCGCACTTATCAAACGCTCCTAATTAATATTTTTGTTTTTAACCAACAACTAAAAAGAAATAAAATTTCGTATACGATTTGGAATACCAACATTATACAATTACGAGATCAATGCGATCGTTTTAATTTGTAATTATCATACAATTTATGTGTATAATGATGTTATTATTCTAATATAAATGCATGTACATAAAATAAAACAATATGTATTATTCTAAACCGATTTATGATCATAAAAATATGCAGTTTACTGTAAAATATAATAATGATTGATCCAAAGAGTAGTTTGAAAAGTGTATGGCCTCGCTGTTATCTTACCGTTGCGATTTTATCATGGAAATATAATATTAATAGCTTATTGATCATGGGACATCTTACGAACATATTATGCAAAAGCTTAATTTAATATAAATATTTCGACTGCGTTATCATTTTTTATTCGCATTAACGAAATATCGTGTTATCAAAAAACGAGCACAGTTATACTTTGTAAAAAATAACCATTTGCCACTAAACGCGACTTATTGTTTTCATATGAGGTTCTGAGATAAATACATGTATTTAATACTATATATTGTTAAATTGTATAAAAAAATCCTTTATTCTATTGAATCAATACGGTATTGTATAAAAATTTGTATGTATTAACTATGGCACTAGGTTGCAGTAGAATTTAAATAATATATGGAGGGATTGCGTATTTTCTATTGTAATAACGTACATGCCCGATCGTATTTAAAATTTATTTTCGAAAACTCAATAATAAATTTGATTTGTGAATTCAAATTCAATTTTATACCTAAACACTATTTTATTGAATGAATTTTAAAATTAACCACGTAATTATTTTTTTGTCGTAATATCCAAACAATCGATACAACTTACAATTATTAAAAGGGAAAGATTTTTCTACATTACAATCGTAAAATAGGTACATCAATTAATTGATCGTATACAAAATGTAATAAGTGCTAAAATTTTGGGAAAAGAATTTTTATTTTCGATTAATCCTATTTTTTTTTTTTATAAATTTTACACGAGAATTTTTAATATCTAAAATATCCGATCCAATGCCATTCTTTACATGATCGTAGTAATCTTTCTTTCAATATATTATACACCACTATTAAAATAAAACAAATCGGAAACAAGCCGCGTCAATAAAAATAATTGTAAGTTGTAACAAACGTAATTTTGTATTCTGTCGTAAAAGCGTTAAAGAAAAATTTCAACAAAAGAGATTATTATTGTAACAAATAGAAAAATACATTTATCACAGCAAAATCTCAGTCCTTAATTAACCAAGTTTAGTTTAACGGAACCGATTTAAATTATCCAAAAAAAAATCCACTTGTATTTACTATTGTTTCGTTTAACTACAATTATTTTACGAACTTTTATTTACACTTATGATTGCTTTTATTATAACGTTTTAACTTGAACCCTGTTTGCAAAAGATAAACAAATCTAGCATATTATTTTAATCATTTCTTGGACAAATTTGTTATTCCAGTTGGTTAACCATATCATTAGATAAAACCGAAATAAATCAATTGATATATTAAAATGATCCGAAAGAAATTGCATAATTTATAAACTTAATGTTCGAGTGTAGTTTGTGTCCAGACACAGTGAGCAAGTTTTTTTTGATTAGAAAATTTATTTTATGGTTAAGGGTAAAATGTCTAAACTAGGAATTGATGAAGGATACATCAGACAATGTATCCTACTTTTTTCGACCAGGGCTTGAATGCCAGCAGAGTGCTGACAGCACCTAGATGTGTCAATTTAGGTTTAAAAAGTTCAAATCGGAAAATAGAAATCTAAAAGATGCACGTGAATTTGGACGACCTCCGAAATTTAATGACATATTGAGATTCCTGGTCAAGTCAGATCCTCGATTAACCATCGAGGAATTATTGTAGAGACTGAAATCTCCAAGGTCCACTGTACAGTCACATTTGTAATGCTTCGGTAAAAAAAATAGAATGGGTATTTGGACACTGCACATACTAAACACATGAAATCCTTGTTGTCGTTGAGACAAAGAATTCAACCTCTTTTAGACCAAATCGTAACTGGAGATGAGAAATGGATCTTTACGATAACATATATTGAAAAGCATTGGCTTTCGTTCTTACCCCTAAGCCTGGTTTAACACTCCGAAATGTTCTTTTGTGCATTTGGTGGGATGTAAGAGGAATAATTCATTACGAGTTATTAAATTATCCAGGTGAAAAAATTATAGTAAATGTTTCGTCAACAACTGGAAAGATTTAATCAGAAAATTAAAATCAAACGTCTAAATTTATTGAACAAAAATTCTTGACCACGATAACGGACGTCTTGATAAAGCAAGAATGACCCAAAAAAAAATTCAGCAGTTAAACTGGGAGGTTCTGCTACACCCTTCATATTCCCCAGACCTAGCTCCCTCCGGTTACTTTCTCTTCAGGTCCATAGAGCATATTTTAAGAAAAAAACTGAAGTCAAAAACCACATGAACGAATATTTCAATTCAAGTTTTTTCCGGAAGTAAATTTAAATTTTACATTCATAAAATGTGCAATTTCTTTCGGGTCCCCCTAAAAGATGAATAAAAATGATTGTGCGATGATCAATATAAATTCATCACGCAATGAGTCAGGATTATTTCAACCGAGAGGAGCGTTCTCAGAGAAAATACATTTTAACGGGATGAGGAGAAAATTAATATCTTTTCCAATTGTATAGATCTCAACGTGTAAATTTTACATTTATTTTTGTAATACAATTATAATATCTGCACAAAATTCTCGATGAAGATTCATTGATGGCCCGTTATTTTTTTATATTTTTCTGGTTACGATTACGAATGAGATTATGTAAATCGACAGGGATGAAAAAAAAGCATGCAATAAATGTCATAATGATTTATATGTAATTACAATGTCAATAATGTATGTTTTAAACAATAAATTCTGTTATTAATATTGAAACACGAAAACGATTATGTTTATTGCATGGAAGCTCGCTAAATGTAGCTTTCATCGTACCCTCATTACTTTGCATTCATGCAACTCAATCGAAGAATCACAGATTTATGCTGATAATTTTTCATTTACAAAAATACAATAATAACACTGAAAGTGCAGCACTCTCCTCTGCAGAGATTATGAAAAAATACTTACAATAAAGATTAATAATACATCTAACGTTATTATATAACATTCAATTAAGTCTTGTCGCTCCAGAATATGTGTGTACAACCTTTCAAAGGTTATCAGTTAATATTTAATAAATATAAGGTAAAAAAACATTTACAATAACATTAATAATTATAAGGATGTATCTTATCGATCGATGAAATAATTTAAAAAAAATTATCGATTGAAGACGTTCTCATAATATATCTGTTTAATACAAATGTTCGGTAAACAAAAATTTAATTATGTATCTAACTAACAAATCTGCATAACCGAGCATCAATACTCGGCAGTAAGGAAGATGTCCGCAGAAACGATAAGCGTTGCGTTCGCAATAATCATTAACCAGTAAAACGTGTAACTAAACAAACGTGTACATATATCTTAAAATAGGTATTTATGTATAAAATTATTAATCATATAGATTATTTGTGCAAGTATACTCGACGACGTTAAAACAATAAGATCTTCAATCGATAATTTTTCGTCAACAAAATTATTTAACATGTTGTCGCTCGTTATTTAACGCGTGTGCTTGGATCATACACACAATCATCGTAGAAAATGTTCCAAGATTAATAAATCTATATATACTTTATTTAAAAGTAAAACTTAAAATCAATATAACTTAATTAGAATCGCAATATTGTACGTACATAGACAAAAAAAATCACAAAATTTGTGGTAAAATAACAGAATCCAGCCATATAAGCCTCACGACACCGTACAATACGTATATTGAACATGCCATGAGGAATAGAAATCACGGCGATCCGAGAAATGCATAAACAGTGCGTCTCAATACAATCATATTTGCATATCCGGTATGTATTTTTGCATTTATTTATTTGAGAGAATCATTATTGTCATTAATCTGTTTTAGTATTATCAGTATCGTTGTTGTATTCTAAATAACTTCTGAAAACCAAATAAAACCTTATATCCTTTGAGTTAACAGTTATATAAAATACACTAAATATAATAAAATATTGATGTAAAAAATAGTCTAAAGTATGACTGGATTTATTGTTAAGTACAATGTGTAATCCGAATAACGTACTAGAAATAACCGTAACAATATAAATACTAAATGCAGTAAATTAGGCCTGGTATTATTATTTTTTCTTATTTGGCAATAACTTATATCAGAATTTATTCAGTAGAAAAAAATCTTATCAATATATTTAAAGCAAATTGTGGCAACTGGAGTCACTGAGCAAGGTCTCGTATATACCTTAGTTGCTGAATAAAATATATATAAATTTATATTTTTAAAAAAACCAGTATGTTACAATTATATGTAGTATAGAATATCAATAAAATAGTAAAATATCGTAATGCTAATAATAGAGAATCATACTAAAATGTCAAACGGATAAAAATAAGGTTGTATTACATTGTAAATCGATCAAATCAAATTCTAATAAAAATTACGGCACATAAAGTTATACATTGTACAGTCAGGAGTCATAAATTTTATCATAAAACTTTTAATACAAATCGTTTCGAGTATTTAAAATCACGTTATATATGTATACATTTGCGATACATCGATTTATCTCACTACTGCACGGCAAACAATTGAATTTATTGATTATGAGCTTGTAGATTTCAGAAAACTTCATTAAAAACATCTTTGTTACATAAATAGTATCTTAAAAATTATGTGATAATAACATTGGCAAGTAATAATACCGTGTTTATTACGTTTCACTTAAAATAAACAACAAAAAAACACAATCCACATCTGATACGCATTTCTTAAAGCTTTCATTTTACCTGTACATAAATAAAAGAAAGTAAAAAGGGGACAATATTGTTAAATGTATTAAAATAATCTCAAATCAAGATACTATAATAAAAAATATTGTATATACCCTAAATGGAAATGATACAAAATAAATGCACGTAAATTGGAAAAATATTTCACACCGTCAAATAACTCGGCGAGTGTCGAACTTTTAAACAATGTTCACTTCAAACGTAAATTTTATTATTACTTTTAAAATCAATAACGTTATTATTATCGTTATCCGAAAATAGATGTTTCAATGAAATCATAACGTGACAGTACACTTGGCAGTACACTTGGTGTAAATTAATAGTCTTTTCATCTACACAGTCCAGATAGTAATCTTTCATCAGATAAAAGATAAGTTTAGCATTAATAAAAATATGTATAAAATATGAAGTTAAGTGTGAATCATCCCACCCAACCATTTAGGCACCAGTAGTCTGCCAGCCCGGCTAGCTCCGCCCGTTACTGATTATATAAGGTACTTCGGCATCATTTACTCTATTGTTTTTACTATATATGTACAGTGTGTAAAATATAATTTCATTATAACTTGTAAATATAATAAATATATAAAAATGTACGGAGGGCTTGTAGTTTTATAAAAATATAACAAATTATTCCTTGCGGTCGGCGATTAGCCGGGCTGCCGTCCGTAGCCTGGCCGAGAACCACCTCGGCGCAGGCTCCTATTCCTAACGTAAAACTCTTCTCACTAGCCTACGATTCTTCATAAAAATTATCGTTAAAAATTACACAAAGAGATCACACAGTTAAACCTTATACATGTATATAAACAAACTTTGTCATAAGTAGTATCGTATATGGAGTAAGATTATTACATTTTTTTTTTAAATATCTAATGATTCACTAAATCTCGACAGGTTTGAATGTGTCACAACGATAAGAGTGCTGATTAGACCGAAAATTTTGTATTTTTTTTTTAATATTTAAATTCAACGCCAGACACTGAAATCTTTTTTAATTCTTCTACCTAAAATACTATATATATAATTTTTATTTTACATTGAAATTTTGGAATAGAAATCGTATTTGTTTATAATCTCAAAATCGGCTGTCGCAAATTTACAATTTTCAACTTAAAATTATTTTATAATGGAATCTCCCAAATGTGTAATCCTGTTTCCATACAAGCACCATATGAATTTTATGTCAGGGCCACATCAAGAGCCATCCGTCCACGTTAGTAAGTCTAGAGGAACTCCGCATTAATCTCAATCGAATGAATTAAATTTATATATCATTTTTCAATATCATATCCGAGATAAAATCTCAAAATATAATTTTGAAAAATAAGAGAGCACCTTGGCAACGCATAATTCTTTGTTCTTCGATTAAACACGTTAATAAAATTCACAAAGAGTTTAATTCAGAATTTCCAAAGATGGAGATAGACAATTAAACTAATTTCGGCTCTAAGTTGGCAGGGCGGCGTGCAGGGAGAGACGGAACGGCGAGGGTCACTGCCCCAACGGTGGCTTGAATTCTTGGGGTACTGGTGAACCCTGCGGACACTGAGCTCCAAACTGTGGCTGCCCGAACGGAGGAGCGTAACACTGAGGAAAATATAGTTCAGGTTTCACCACCGTCGGGGGGAGTGCCCTCAATAAAGGCTGTTTACTATCCAGCAGGGGGTTGCAATTGTTGTTTCGACGGTTCTTAGCCGCGTGAGGGTTCATATGGTTATCTATATGTTTCTTCACCTCTGGTTCAGTGGCGAATCTTCTCCGACAGTTGGGCATAGGGCAACAAAAGGGTCTGTCTCCCTGATGCGTTCGCGTATGCTGATCTAATATGGCCTTTTGTCTAAAGTCTTTACCGCACTGACCACACTTGTAAGGTTTCTCCCCGGTATGTATCCGTAAATGTTGGTTGAGTATCGTGCGCTGACGGAAAAATCTCGGACAATACACACAACCGTAAGGTTTCTCATTGGTGTGTATTCGAAGGTGCTGAGTGAGATGCGACTGTTGTCTGAAGCGCTTCCCACATTCAGGACACGGGTAAGGTCTGGACTCTATGTGGATACAGCCGTGCTGTAGAAGAGTGGATTTCTGTTTGAATTCCTTCTGACATATGGGACACCGAACGTACAGGGGCATTCCCGCCGAACGGCCATGCTGGATGACGTCGGGTAAACCGGGCCCTTTCCCACCAGTGGCTCCTTTCAAGTATTGTAAAGCGCTAAAGTTTGCACCTCCGAACACCGAATGATTGAGACCTTTGGTGTCTTTGAAATAAGCGGGATATTGCATTGTATCCGTGGGTGAGAAACAATTGTTGCGGTTCATGTCCGGATGAGAGCTGGTATCGGCATCTCCGAAGGTAGAAGCGACTTCTTCTTTGCCTTCGTCGGGAGGGAAGGGGACATCCTGCGGCCACAGAGTCGGTGTCATACCATTCTTGAATATTAGGTGAGGTGACACATCTGAAAAAATAAATAAATCGATTAATTAGGTAATGAATTCCTGACTACATTTCAAATACGGCATATAGGCAAACCATAGCTTACGAACGGTTAAATAATACATATACCATCGTGATATGAGCAAAGAAAAGAAGCATGTACATACGTTAAAACCTATAAAAGCTAGCAAAGTAATTGTTTATTTGGAGCGTGAAAATTAAAATGAACCAATTAAAAATAATGTTCATGAGCTATGGTTAGTTATTGGGAAATGATTGTTGGGATGTTATATAAAGGCATTATGGGCCGATTATGTGAAGTCAGAAGGCCAATCAATGAAGGGAGCCCGGTCGGTCAGTCTGTAATACGCGGTATTCTCGTTTAAACATAAAATAACAGATAATATATCCGTAGATTCAAATAATAGCAGAGAATATATCCGTATGCGAATTAAGAAGTGATCAACTGGGACTGCCGGAGAGAGAAAAAGAGCAAAGGGATAGGCTCAATATGAGAATAGCGCTCGCCTTGGTGTGTGCGGACGTGCTGATTCAGGATGGCCTTCTGGCGGAAATGTTTGCCGCACTCTCCGCACGAGTAGGGCTTCTCACCGGAATGGATGCGGAGATGCTGGTTGAGGATAGCGCGCTGCCTGAAGGTGCGAGGGCAGTACACGCAAGCGTACGGCTTCTCGTTGGCGTGGATGCGGAGATGCTGCGTCAGATGCGATTGTTGCCGGAAACGCTTGCCGCACTCCGGACAGCCATAAGGTCTGGAGTCCGTGTGTATGCGCTCGTGCTGCAGCAGCGTACTCTTCTGTTTGAAATCTTTTCCGCACGTCAGGCATTTGAATAATCGCAAGTCTCCGTTCGGATTCGGCTTTCTGGGCTTAGTCTGTATTTCTTGACCTTGCTGTATTATATCGGGTAGCGACGTCCTTAGGTCGGGCATGCTGCCATATTGATGTGCGTCGGGCAGAGGCAGAGATAGTGGAGTTCCGTCGGCTCCGATGGGCAAGCCGGGTTGTTTCAGATAATGCAAAGGAGGAAAGCCGCCGGGAGCGAGCATATGCCCTCCAGGCGTGTGCTGCGGTCTCGTTTCCTTGAAATAGTGCGCAGAATACTGCTGCTGCAAGTCTTGATGTTGATCCGACGGAGCGTAGCAGGAGACGCGCTCGAGGGCATCTGACGATGTCCCTCCAACCGACGGAGGCATGTGAGCCGGCGAGGGTTGCTGCGGTAGTTGAGGCAGCTGATCGTTTTCTCCGGACAGTGCCGATTGATCGGTGGGCGGCGCTGGACTTCCGAGCTGCTGTTGTTGCTGCTGCTGCTCGGCTTCTGCCGCCTGCTGTTGCGGCGAGCCTCCGCTCGGCGGAGACTGATGTTGGCCGTACGACCCGTCCAGCGCCGTCGCCCCCCACTGCCCCTGTCCTCGTTCCATGCCATCTTTGTAGAGTACATAAGGCGCGCCGGTATCTGCAAACAAAATAAAATAATATTAAAAAAAAGCGTATGTATGTCGCAGTTATTGTTATCGAATAGTAAGATGGGTAGGTAGAAGCGTAGTCGGGGGGGTAGGAGCGCGCCATAATTCACCCTGCCGGGGGCAACAACACGAGGGAATCAAATAAATCAACCGCACCAACCCCCTGCGCTCCAACATCGAAACGAGTGCATCTAGCTTTGTTCAATTGGCACGGATTGCACATACTGCGAAATCCCAAAGTGCACTAGAAATGAATTCTTAAAGCATATTTTTTAAATAAGCGTACTTTAGTAGTGCTAGACGATATTTAATTATTTATCGAGCATCGATCTAAGATACCTGGCATCGTCCGAGATTACGCGATTGATCCTGATCCAAAGACTCAATTCCTCCGGCCCATTGTTTTGCATTCATCCGCCACGCGGAGGCATTTAATATTAAATAAAGAGAAATAACGGTTGTAAATTCAATGATACAGCACTTGCTATCTGGTCAGCATCTATGCATCGTGATCTCTTTTTTGTCTCCGCAACAATGAGAAAATGCGACCGAAATTAAAGGCCGCAAAGCGTGCAGGCACTCTTGCTGATGATCGCGGATCAGCGGTTAAAAGAAACGGACAACGGGTCCGAGATGACACTTTTTTATTGAAACTTTTTGATTACATACCTCATTTGTAACTTTTGCAATAAATTTGTGCTTCGGAGAACAAACATAAAGAATGAACGGGAATTATGACGTACAACGCGTTTAATGTTTTATTGCTTATACACTTTTTTTCGGTATACGCGAGCGTACAAATTGAATATATGAATTTTCCTATTTTTAATTTTCGTGATGATCACGATAATTGAGGCTTCCTCTTGGGTGGTAGCATCATCCGTTTTTTTCCTCACTTATGGCGGTGATTTGCTGAGCAAACAAGAAATAGTGTAATTCGAACGTGACTGTTGGTTTCGAGTCTTGCCCCACAAATTAGCCAAACCGATATCATCATTATTTATGCAGGGATCAATAAGGATACCACATTTTTTTTTATCTAAATACAATTATATTCTAATGATAAATAAAAAAACTGACTCTTTCAGAAAACATTAACTAATTGTCATAGTCTGAACTTATAAAACGATTGCTATTTAATAATATCGCATGATAATGGTTCGAATCTATTATAATTGTTTATAAATCTGAGTATCATAATTTTTCTCAACCCTCAACTGAAACAAATGACCTTTCACCTGTTGATTTATTTCAAACAAATTGGATCGTAAATATTTAATTGAAATTTTATTGCGCGCCTTTTGTGTTATTTTATTTTGGCAAAGTGAAAAATCGCAGTTATTTATTAATGCCGTTTTTGCAGCGTTTATTATATATAAATTTGACGTTCAGCTTCTACAATTAGAGCTATGCCTCATGTGGTCCAAATGATGATGCAATGAACGTGCTCGAACAACGTGAACAAGTGTTAATTGACCGCGAGAGCTAAACGAGTGGCGAAGAGGTTTGCCACAGGGGCTCTACGTGTCTGATAATCTTCCACCACTCATCGTGGTACCTGCCAAATTCTAAAACTCGATGCAGTGAAACTTTTCAGAGGTTACAAATCGTAGAAAATACT
Organism: Philopotamus ludificatus; assembly: GCA_022495035.1. Classification (NCBI taxonomy): domain Eukaryota; kingdom Metazoa; phylum Arthropoda; class Insecta; order Trichoptera; family Philopotamidae; genus Philopotamus; species Philopotamus ludificatus. The sequence goes on from JAGXCT010036237.1 coordinate 40,297, forward strand.
GAAATGCATCATTCATAGCTGCGACTCTTTCTTGCGACTAATAACTCATCGATGGAAAATTTAATCAATTGAGCAATTTTTATTTACGTGCCAAAATAAAATTAATATTAGAAGATTCGATTAATACGAAATATTAAGAAAATGTATCGATTGGAGTTGATTATTTTAAATTTTCCCAAGGGCACACAGCAAGCGTGGAAGTTGACAACCTGCCAAAATCACATTTAGTCGAATTGCACTTTATCATTTTATACAGATAGATTTAGATTTATTATCTCAAACACCCGGCAATAAATCTATAGACTCGCATTATTCAACTATATCAACTTGCATTGAAAACATAGTATTCTAAAAAAAAACCCGACACGTTCACCATTTGACATTGACATTGGGTGAGAACGTCGTATAAAAAAAGCGAATATGTAATAAAAATAAGCATAACACGAAATTGCAAAAAAGTGAGCAGGCGTATTATTTAGTATGATCGGCAGTGCCAGGTATTTAGCGTGCAGATTTTTAAAAATGTGCGAAATACACACTAAGAAAAATTTAAAAAAAATTTGATGACGTCTGCTGTAAGTGTTATTTAAAATACAAATGCAATTTATTAAAAATAAATAGATATTATATTGTGTTTTGTTGTCTGGATTATTTTTTCATCAATACAACTACGGCGGATAAAAAGCAATCGACCTTCAGATATACCGACTGCTAATTTTAATAGTGATCAATAATATAAGCTTAATTATTATTATTGCAAGCAATTCACTTTGCTAATTAATTTATAAAAAAAATAAACATATTTGCATCGATTCATATAAAATGTCATAATTATTAATAAAAAAAATCTATAAATTCGATCAGATGAAAGCAAATCGATAAATGAAAAAAATAATCTAAAATGATGTCGACATATATATTATACAAATTAGTAGTACAATTAAATTAAATAATAAAAAAAGAACAAATCCATAAATGTGATATGAATCACATGCCGATGACTAAGCCCCATGAAGACAGCATAAATAACCTTTCGCCTTGCAAACAGACGCTTAACATCGATTCGAATTATATTTTACGATTCCTTTCAATTCCTCGCGTGCTGGCTACAAACGGAATCTGCATAATAGCTCCATTACATCTGGTGTAAAAATATAAAACAACCGGTTCCATTTTACCAAGATTTGCAGGCTGGATCAAGTTTCTTTTTGGGCAAAGGGCTGCTGAATATTTAAGTTAGTCACGAGTCACGATCCCGCGACTATGTCGTTCACTCCGAAAACGATATATATTATATATAGATGTCCGATTTCTTAAATCTGCGTTTTTATATTTACGACGTATTGATTTAATATTTATATTTATTTAATATTCGATATCGAATCACTATAATAACTATACGATGATGTGGATGCGAATACACACGTCTATCACAACTCGCTTCGCTTTGATGGGCAAAAAAATATGGTCACAGGCGCGAAAGCAGGCCAGATGATGATGATTGTTATTGATTGTATTACGGAGAATAGTTTTTTTTAAACATTGTAGAAACAACTAATTACTTCATATTAATAAATATTATATTCTAAAAAATAAAACATGTATGTATAACGACAAAAAATATGATTAGAGCAATTAGGCAATTAAGGCTTGCGAGTATAATTGTTTATTTTTTCCATCGTATGCCCAGTGGTTTTCAATTTATATATATTATTAAATGAACTAAATATTGTTACTATTGCGCCAATGTAACAGATAGTCACGTTTCGATTTGTGGCATCCATATCTTTGACGAGAAGGGGGGTCTATTTACAATGAAAAATATACCCCACACATTTAAAGTCAATATATTGATATATATATTTTTAAAAAAAATAGTTATATTTGATATGGTTCAAAATTTGGTCGAAATTTTTCTACTAATCAATATGACGCATACACCCGGCGATGTCCCGCTGTAGATTAAGAACTCGCCGCCGGTACACCGACCGCCAAATTCTCGCGGCAGTTGTCACTAGTATACGTTTCACTCGCACTTGACCCATAGTACCGGATGCGCAGCGAGAAAAACATCGCGCCCGTATCAATAGAAACCTATATTGTTGTTTTTATTTTTTTTTCGCAATTGTGGACAATAAAAATCATCGATTATTTATATTTATTCTTTTTAGACAAATGCAAAAAGTTTGTGACATGTAGAATTTATATTAAAAGAGTTAATCGAGAATACTTGGGGTCCCAAATAGACCCCATCGAAACGGCTAGGTTAAACACAATGCTGTCAGAATTTGATCAATGCAATAGTTGCGGGAAAAGTTCCATTCTTCTCGAGATATGATTCTTCATTATATGTTGGAAACGTTTAGATGAAGTTAGTGGAATGAAATAATAAACAGTCAATTCTCGATTTACGACAGGGTTCCATTCCGCCACCTTGGACGTATAATTATACACAATCGACAAAAAAGGTATGTAGTACATTAATTGTTTTTATTAATGATTACTAATGTTTAACTGTATATAAGTTTTTCTGTAATTCTTTGGGTTTATCTATTGTATTTCTTTCAATCTCTTTATTTTTTCTGTAGCTCGTTTTTCTATTTTTCCTCAACATTCGACAAGTTGAATTATGTTTTCATTGTCAACTTCCACATTAAGTTGTTTAGCTAATTTTGCGATAATATTGGCTATCTCTTTACGTCTTCATCTATATTAACCTTTTACACTCCGTGGGCCAGACGTATTGGCCCAATTTTTTTTTATTTCATTAAAAAAATGTCTTTTTTGAATCGGATATCAGATCAAACCTCAAACAAAATCATGTTACATTCGACAAATTTTAATTCCACGATGTTCTAATTTTCCAAAAAAATTTTCAATGCCTGATCGTATTCGATTCCTCCAGTTATTTGGCAAAAGTAATTCACATAATGCACATGGAAATTAGAAACAGCCCCTTGATTCATCGGCTGTAGACTGCTTATGGTATTTTGAGTAATAAACTACTTGCTCCTTTTTTAAATGATCATAGATTAGCTAATTTTTATTATATTTTGACACATGCAGCGAATATATGAAAAGAAATGTATTTTGGATTTTTTTTTCGTCCTAAGTGCGAATGGTCGTAAGTGAAAATGGTTGTAAGCTATAAGCGAGAACTGGCTATACTAGAATAAGTAGTTAAGCAGACAACCCTGATACATAATCAATTATTTCACCACAAAAAATTGGAATTTTGGGAATGCATTATCTGAGCCACAGAAACAAAAATGAACGCCCCGAAATCACTTGAAACAGAAATAAATATTTCAAAAAAAATAATAATGAAACGATAGAGATAAACAGCGTCGATCTCGATCCAAATAGAAATTTCCACGGACGCAAGATTAAACTATACATATTGTGGGATTATTACGAGCCATTAAATTGAAATGGCACAGTGCAATATTTCTAACAAAGAACAGAATCAACCCTCACGCAAAAATTATGAGTGAGATGGTAGGTCTGGCTCACCTTGATTTTAAACATTTTAAAAGTACAGAATGCATAAACAGTAACACATAAATAAAGTACCAAACAACTGGGAAAAAAGTTATTCAAAATAAATATGAATACATTGGTTAAGATTATTGTATTATGATTGGTAAAAAGCAGCTAGCTTATTCATTAATCAACTCAACCATTTGTTTTTGCAATTAAACATTTTGAAACCGCTGAACAGTAAAAATTCAGCAGCCGGTCGTAAAAAATAGACAATAAACGATATATTTCTTGAACACACATAACTGTTGAACTTGATGCGAACAAATTACTTTGGGCATTTTGTAAATTCCACCGCTTAATTATTTCACTTATTAAAAATAATAGTAAAAAAATGAAATCAACTCATTTTTTTAACCGCATGCGGAAATATCCGATCATTAAATAAACACATTAGACCAGCGATTATCAAACTTCGTGCGGAAAATTTAACGGTCACGTGTGTGGAAAAGCGGCTAACGATCGCTCGAATTTCATGCCCGATAATGTTGATGGATACAAATTTTGTTGTTACAGATTCAAAAATGATTCTCGTCCACGAATGATGGCACATCAACACTCCATCAAAGAAAAAATACAAGCTATTTAAATTGTCTGCAAGAGAAACAAAAGAGCAGAATTTTCTTTTGCCGCAATTAAAATGTATCACTGATTCGTAAAACACAATATTTTGAGAAGCTCCGTAACAGAAAAGTAGCCTGAGGCTTGTTTGTTTTAGAGTAGATGAAAAAAAAATTAAGCACATTCTCGGGAATTAAAATATCGTTATTTTGTGATTAGCACAAAAAGCGCATCGGCGGGGCTTCGTCTTCGGAGCGAAATGAAAATAAATGCAAGTAATTAGTGCACTTTTTGTGCAACGTGTTATTTTCTTTGTATCCGACTGCAGTCCTTCGCTTGATCGGAATGATAATGTAACATTTGCATCAATGGATAATTCAATTTTTAAGAGTGTATACCGAGTCATCGTTTGGGGCATCATTGAGAGTCGAGTTCCAGATTGCCACCGACAATGGAACAAGTGTTTTTCGAGAGGCGCTAGGACGATGCGTCGAAGACTGTGTCATGAGCAGTCGGGGCACGCACACCGACTTTCGTAAATGCAGGCCAGGAGTACAGAACCTGACCTCGGACAACAATTTCAGCATGCACCAAATTATTACCAATTATTGCGCAAGGGCCCACAGCCTAAAGAATGAAATTCATGTCGACGAATTAAATTGAAAGCCATTCATAACATGCGTAAAAAAGGAGCAAAAAAATGAAATATACGTATAATGGAACCAGCTATCAAAAGAATAATCAACTGATCAAAATCGCCATCAACACATGAAGTAAGAATAAAGTGATGATAGGGAGATGAAAGACAGTAAACAGTGTTTAAAAATACTACTCTCTAAATTACCGATATATGTACATCCATCCCTAGATTTAATCGATCAATATATTCCATGAAAAATCGCGTGAATGAAAACCGCGCAAAAAAAGATATGGAGCTCATACAAAATGTAAGATTGCCTTTCAAAAAAAAAGTGTAAAACACATGGTACACAGTTATAACCTCTAATAACGACTATAATGAGTCCAAAAAGTATTAAATGTTGTGATTTTTAAATCCTGAATTTAAAATGCTGAGACAAACTACATGCGGTAGACAATTTAAAATACTCCTAGAGGTCTTTTTACGGGGTTTTCTTAACCTCACCAAAAACCGTACAAAAAAGTGATAGAATTCATACAAATATTATCGTATAAAAAATCGTGTGAAAAATGACAACGTATATATTTTAATTAAGAAAAAACAATACTAACAACACGCCTAATGTGTTTAAAGCTATTTATTTGATATTACTTATTACTAGGAAATCTGTTATCCACTTGTTGTATTTTTTTTTATCCAGCCTTATATATCTACAGGTTCCAGAAGAGAAAATGCTATTCCATACTCTTAGCAAATTGCAAGTCTTCTTGAATTAAAGCAGCTGTTGACTGACTAAATAAATTTCACCATTTTGCTTAATTTTTTTACCGATAGGTCATTGGCTATTGTAACATAAAATTTTGTCCTTTTGGGCTAATGAATACTGGGACGTAACAACGAAATTAAAAATACAGATATAAATATTTTGTTTCTGAGAATCGTATAATTACAAACAAATCATGTAAAATTATAGTATTTGATATTTTTAGTGGACCGTGTAAAAAAGAGTTGAGTATATTCATATCCATTTTAAGTTGTCCAAATATGAAATCAATTTTTCAATACAATTGTTAAAGTTTAATGAAGAAAAAATATGACAATTATACCCCTCTATTGATACGGAAAAGATTCTTCTTTGTGTTTGGTGGGATATTTTGGGAGTGATTCATTTTAAATTATTAAAAACCGACCAGAATATTACGGTAGAGGTAAATTGTGTCCAATTAGCAAGATTAACCCTTTGACCGCTAACGAATTAATAAAGTCTCACCGAACACAAATAAATATTAGGGTGTACAATTTTTAAATGTCAAAATGGCATATTTTACCTTTGATTTAAACGGAGTAAGATTATTGTAAAACACCAAAAAGTTGAAAAAGCGAACAGTGTTATTACGTCAATAACGAATTTTGTAGCAGCTCAATATCAGATTCGAAGAATTGACAAAAAAAATGTAATGAATCCTTTGATCATCATTTACGATCATATTAAAAAAAAACGTAATTTTCGCTTTATCTAATACTATATAACGTTTATTGAGATCCATCAATTTAATTAATATTAAAAAATGGATACGATCTTCGCTCCGCGTCTCATAAACCCAGTTGGTGACCCATGGTTTGGTGCATTGCACTTATTCAATGTACGAAAAATGTGCACAAAAACACATACACACATAACTTTAACTTGCCATGTAAACACCTCGCATGGACGATCGCGTTAAAAATAAATATATTCGGTTCGCATCCCGGCGCCGATCCAGTCACTGGCTGTTGATTTATGTCTTTATACACTCACTACTGTGGTAGTAACACTTTACGCACACGTGTACGTGTACGTGTCGTGCACTCGGATGCCACTCATTGGGATGCCGAATATATCTGGATCGAATATATGATAATACGAATACTTTGGTAGATAAAGCATATAATTTATATATATTCTGGGAGTAATGGCATTTGAAAGAAAATTCGATTCATTTTTCAGAGTAATGACCCCGTCTGAAAAAAGGATGTCGTTAGTGCGACGTTATATTTAGAGATAATGCATTTTAAATTGCAAATATTAAAAATGGTGCGTTAAAAATGTTTTGACATCAATCAATGACGTGGACGTTACGCGACAATTAATGCATAAATAATTTTGTATAAAAATTAATATGCAGATTAAATTAATTCGAATTCTCAAATTCTCTATAGTTTGCGTAAATATTTCCAGATTTTCCCTATTGTTTTCGAAACAAATACGTGTATGTACATAGAGTATACAAATGTTTTATGATACGATCCAAAAATAAACACCCTCTTCATTATGGAGTTGTTTACATAATCCTTATAGTATGACACATGCAGATTATGTTGAGCTTATATATATAGAATTCACACAAACAGACGTATAGCAATAATTGTATTTAATCAATTAATATCATACTCTTTTTATATATAATTCTCTCTTTTATAATGAGGAGAGCAGCCAGTCGACAGCGTCTCCGGCGGGAAGAGTGACGGGGAGTCACACAACCGGTCCGACAAATATATCAAATTTCTTTTGCCTTTCCCACAAAAAGACGTTTTCACGCGGTGGTGGCCATCTAAAAATACGCCATTCCTCACAAATCGACCAGAATGTTATATTTTTTTTCGGCGCGGGTTCGTCGACCCGTCTAGGCAGGCGAAAAGGCGACCATAAAAAATAAGCGTCTGCGTTTTTGTCCTTCGCGCTCAACAAAGGCAGGGGTACCACTCGCAGGAGACTTAACACGCTCGCCACCCACAGACTAATTATAAACACAAAGGATTTCGCAACAACAACCATCGCCATTCGGCACACTTCGGCAACATACATATTCAGTAAGCCACGGAGACGATTGAATTACGCGCAAAAAAATATATTCAAAAATTATCCGAGATCAAAAACAGCATCATTTCGAATTAAACGGATTAGTTTAAGCGCACGGAATGCTCCATAATCATATTTTTATTGTCTACGATTAACCCGAGGGTTAAATAAGCACGCACCTGATGCGGTTTCAATTAAAGTTCAGTCTGTCAAGGGCAAGTGTGAAATGTTTCACTTTCACCCCTCACCGACTCAACTCTACAAACTTTCTCCGGGGTAGGGGAGGGATCCCCACCCTCTCCCTTGCAAACACAAACATGTGCAGGAGAGAGTTTCTAATAAGCCTGAATTGAATTGCTCCACTTCGCGACCTGATGACTTTATAATCGCAAGAGGAGCCGGCTTCTGCACACCATTTAATGAATGCTAATGGCTGGGATGTTGAACACACACCGCAGGACGGATTTAGGGATAGCCAACCGTTAATTTGTCGTATTAATTCTAATTTACGGCGAAATATGCGCGACAAAATATGTGTACGCCAACATTTCACGACCGCATTCAGATCGATAAATAAATAAGTATTCCAATAAAACAGTACTGCTATCTAAGAAATTAAAGAACTCTGAAGAAAATGTTGTTAAGTTTAGAATTATGGTTTTATGTTTATTTTTGTTTCACTCCATAGGCCAGACGTGTTGGCCCAAAAGATTTTTAACAAACAACGTGAACCAAGTTTTTTTAAATTGAATCGGATTATCAGATCAAACCCTATAGATGCTTCTTATTCATTTCCCTAATGAATATCTCTTTAAATAAATTTGTAAAAAAATATATAATGAGAGTAACTTATCGATTCGACTAAAAGTAGTTGTTATATTTATCTATTTATCTTGCCATAATGGGTTGACCATCTCTAATAATTTATAGCGACGAATAATTTTGTCAAATTCAAGACTAAGCTTTTAGTTCCGTTCGTAACTAGGATACTTCTTCAGGGTTAATAGCAATCAGCGTTGTATCATCGGCGCATCGAATTTTTAATCATGTTAATAACGATGATTAAGCAATGAGCAATCAATGATTCATTAGCAAACGGAGTTATGCATGGTAAAAAATTAGAAAATTGTTTTGGTCCTACGGTTGCGTTCACATTTTAAATGTTCATATAAATACATTGAAATCTTCTATATATGGTAATTATGTACTATACAAATAAAATGAATACACCATGTACTTCTACATAATATAGGGAATATGTCTCAATTTATCGCGGTAAAAAATAATGGTATTCGTTTTACTAAATATCCATAGTACTTTTATTTTTACAAAAATATCGACGTTTGTTTCATTTGATGTGAAAGCGGCGCTTGTACGAGGGTTGATCAGTGTCGTTTTCTCATAAATATGAATATATACAACCCTCTTTGTTTTATCTGTTAAAAATAAACCCCAAGAATGGTTTCATTTTCTTGTCTGGCTAGCACAGCTTTTTATGTAAAATAGTATGTGTAATTTATTAATATTTAATCTCTTCACAAGTTTTCGTAAGTTATCTTGGAGGTGCAATTAAGCCTTGACGGTTCGAAGTATCCCTGATGTGACAATACTAATTTGTCACTGCGGTTGTATGGCACGTATGATGTGACAAGATAAATCATATTGAAACTAAAAATATCTGTGTCAATAAAATGGCGTCGGAAAGCTTTGTTGGGAATTAAATTCTTTAATTATATATAATGCTGATTGTAAACATAAAAAACCAGTAAAGTTAAATATTTTTTTTTTCAGAAATTAGTTATGTCACTAGTTCGAAATTTTCGTGAAGGTAAAACTATGGAAGGTAATCGGCAACAAGACAATGAGATGAGATTTGATAGAAAACTACATATCAGCAATCTGATGATTATTATTTCAAATACATACATTTCTATACTCGTTCATCAAATAAATAATTTCTTGATTTAAAAAGTATTGTTTTTTTTAAATAGATAACAAAAAAATAATTAACAAATGAAAAAATGACTAGAAAAGGATGGAAAATATTTAATTGATAGAGCGATCCGTCACGGCGGTTCGAAACCAACCGCATCGACCGAAGGGGGTCTATTTATAATGAAAAATAGACCCCAAGCATTTCAAGAGGATTGAATTCTTCATCAATATTTAAATTAAAAAATAAGGATTATTCTAAGAATAAAAACAGTTGTTCATGACATGCTTCATAATTTGATTTCGAGAAAAATTAAAAACTCGGGGTCCCAAATAGCCCATCAGCACTGCTAGGTTAGACTTGTAACGCATTTGATTTTATGATTTTTTCTACCCGTATAACAAAAAACGCAGACCTAAAGAACAAACCAATATAATAATTCCATTAGATGATTTTTAGCATCTCGAGGATTTATTAATCCTTTCTATTCTGACCATTTTTCATAACTTTATTTTATAAAGAATATATAAAAAAGATTTTCATTGGTAATGTGAATATATAGGACCATTAAATCTACCTAAACAATTTGTAAGACCCAAAGAAACTTACTATATATTCCCAATTACAAAATAATAATAAAATTCCAACTAAAATCATACACCCCTGGAAAAATATATGCGTGCATGCATATATATGTCTCTAGTGGATTTTTCTCACCACAGTATCAGTATGCCCTGGGAAGGAAAACCCTAATCCGTTGATCAATAATTGGTATAGTCTCAAAACTTTCGCTCCTCTTTCTTCTCTCTGAGGAAATCTTTCCCGTGATGAAAGGATTGCTATTGCGTGACAGGGCTAATAATAATATTTGTGTGTATAATATTTATGTGTATGTGTGTGGTCGCTTGCTGCTTGTCACTTGTGACTCTGTAACAAGCAGACAACGTCTTAAAGAAGAGGAAACGAATACCGAGACAAACCGCCTCCTACTTGCCTGAACATAGTCGAGAGGGTAAAATCCGATACCAACAGGGTAGAAGTTGTACGTCCAATGCCAGGAATGGCCAAGAGAAGGACACTTTTTACAAAAAAACTGCATACCAAGACGGCTTGGGTCCCCGCGGTATGGACACGAAAAGGGAGCCCTTACGTCGCGTGTGAGACTCAGGTTCCTTTGGCCTCGACTGCCATTCGAGAGTTGGGTAAGGCCCATGCCCTCAGCGAGTGAGAGCCTTGTGGCTGGCACATGATTATCATTGGTAAAGTGAATAAGAAACATCTATAGGGTGTGATCTGATGTCCTATTCAATAAAAGACATTTTTAAATAAATAATTAGAAAACGACACATATTTTAGATAATGCCATGGCATTTAAATAAAAAATGTGATGCGTAATAGAAGCAATTCGTTCGGCACAAGTGCGTAGAAGTGATTACGAATTAATTGCGAGTACGCAGACGGGGAGGCGAGGCGGGGTGGGGCGGTGCAGTGTGCAGAGCACGTGGCCGCGTAAACAAACCATTAGCCCGACCGCGTGCGTAGCCGCGTAGAGGCGTAGCGACGTAGAGGCGTAGCGGCGTAGACGCGTAGCCGGCTCGACGGGCCGATCGATGGGGGAAGCCGCCGCTCCAGACGCCGCCGACTCTACGTCAACACGCGCCTCTGCCTCTGACCGCCGCAACACGCACAACTATGCGCCGGCCGGGAAGTACCTCAAAGTTCCGCGTATAATTACAAAGTACTAAAAGCTTTTGGATCAACAATTAGGTAAATATGCGTCAAACTGTGTTGCCAGCGTTGATAAAATACACCTTAACTTTTTTTTTTACATAAACGACAATATTAATACTGTAGCTAGAAAATTGTATTCGATATTCATTTAAATACGCCAAATATTGTTTACGCGATAGATTGGTTTTTCAGTGATGGAGGCGTAAAAAATACGTCCGATAATTAAGTTTATACGAATAAATATTAAAAATATATTAAATAAAAATAATTTTCAAGTTCATGCGCCTCAAGCGCATGAACTTGAAAAGCGAACTTGAACTAATTTTATGAAAAGCTGCATTTCATAATCTAAGCCGAACAATGGCGAACCTATGATACGCGCCGAGATATTTTGGAGTGACATGAATCGTTTTGACAGATCGCACACCCATATTGTATAAAAAATGTGGAATTGCATTATTCATTCCATGATTTAATCTCAGATAACAAAAATTTTACAGAATATGATTCAATATATTCAATGATGCGAGGTGGCAGATCCGAGAAAAAATATTTAAGCGATTTGTGGAGTGATTAGCAAAAATTCGGCACAAGGATCTGGCAAACTCTCATCACCTCAATGATCAAAAGTCAATCAATATATTAATATATATTTATTTATTGATTCATTTGACTATGAGGGATGAATGGCATAACATAAAGATTCCAAAGCGCCATTCTAGCATATTAAGATTTGATAAATATTCTAAAGATGCAAGAGGAATGAGTCTCTCACCTTAATATTTCCCCAGGTGTCGAACCACGACACTGGTTAATTTTTAATATTATTTCAGTTGGATTGATATTTATATTATTTATCCAAAAAAGGATAAAAGGCATTAAATTAATTAATTCTAACAATTAATTAAATCCAACGCGCCAAACTACCCACATAAATATTAGTTTTTTTTTATAAAACGTGCGGGTGTCTTTTCTTACAAAACCCTTAGCCAGTGTTATAAAGAATTCCCTGAATTCAGAGTTTTCGTCGGACACTTATCCGACTACTAACTTAGCTCAGTCGCGGTTAACTTGCATTATTTAAATATATGCATGATACCTTCAAGCCTTAACATTGTATATCCATATGAATGAAATAAACTTAAAATTTTAGTTTGGAAAGGAATCGTTAGAAAATTAAAAAGAATACCAACTGTATGAAAGTGGCAGTTTGGAAAGCTTAAAACCAACTACTGGACGCTTTAAGCATTCTGAAATCAAGCGATGGTTTTATACCAATTTTTTCCCTCAGCGTACATAAAATAAGACAGTATCCTCGATGTTAAATAATATTAAAACCATTAAATGTTACCGACTGGCAAACAAAGTTAACACTTTCTTGAGCTTGAAATGCACGAAATACCGATCCTCGATTAAAGATTTAGCAATTGTAACTTAGCAACAAAAAACATAAATATATAAAAAATCATTTTTGTTTTTAAATAAATAAATATGTGGAAAACATTTTTCTTTTATTAGGGCTGAACATTATTGTGAACATTTTTAGATGTGACACGGCACCGGAGTTAAGTTAGTATTTTTTCCAATAACTAACTAGGTAAAATATTTTTTTATGTTTTATCAATTACTATCGTCGAACACAATATTCGAATAAGATAAATAAAAAAATATGTAATAGGATTTCTCTATGTATATATTGCCATTGACCGTGGACAGTAATTTTATATTATAAATATTTCTCTTATTGCATATGAATTAAAACAAGATTTGTATAAACTAAGTTTGCATTTGAATTGATTGACCGTTTCGCGGATATTTATTTGCGGAACTTAATTATAGAGCAAGAGTTCTATAACCCGCCATGGTAAAAAAAACATATTTTAAGAGAATGTGATCGTCAAAGCATCAATCGAGCTCTCTGATAGGATCTATCCGACATATTTATATTTTTTAACGATGGATACATTCGATATGAGGTCGTTTTAAAAAGGTTTCAGTTAAGTTTTCCTTTATTTAACATCAAAATGGTAATTTATAAAAATATATCGAATTCTGGTTCTTTAATTGCTCAGTAAAAATATTTGCATTAAATATTTTTTTTTGTACGATTGACAATAAATTGTCCGAAAAAATGCACAATTAATTGAAATCTTTCAGCGATGAGATATTCCTGACATCCTTTTTAATCGTGTTAATTAATAAAATATAAAGATTAAAAAAGATAGAATCCCAATACAACATATAATAAAGATACTTTTTGTTGTTAATCTTTTTCTAAGACCGTTAATTAATTTTTAATCCCTTTTTCAGTGACAATCACTTAAAAATATTATTTTTTCAAGAACACAATCTACGAAATATGCAGTGTATTTTTAGCTGGTAAAAAAGCTACCATATTTGTTTATATCATATGCCCAATGAGTAAATTAGTACAAAAACAAAATCTACATAATAATATCAGTACAAATAATACACATTGCTGAATAAAAATTATATTTGTGAAAAAACTATTATATTCTTTGGGAGCTTTTGCTAAATTTAATTATATTTATAAAAAACAGATACATATTCAGTGCAATTTGAATTTGCACAAGCATACTAATTTTAATATTCGAGGTCAAGGGAAGGGTCTTTAATTATGATGTATGGCTGTTAATTAAATGAACGCGTTTATTTAAGAAGCTTTAAAATCGGCACAGAATATAAATAAAAATGTATATAAGATCTCACAAAAGATCCCAAAACAAATCATGATTTAAATTTTATTTACGAATTAGATGAAATTGTCGGAAAATCTTTATTCCTAAATGTAATATAAGATGAGCTTTTTTATAAAACACGATTTTATAAACATTTACGAAATAAAATTTTCGTAAATTGATATTCGCTTTCACGTGATAATTGTAACTTACTCTAAATAAATATGAATATGAAATCGGAGCTTAAAGCCCACACAAATAATAAAATAAATAGACGGCCAATAAGAAAGAAAATAGCTGTCATATAAAATGTATTAAATATAATTTTCTACAAATCCCTATGGTAATAATGAAAATCTCCTTATAAAAAATAGTCCCAATCATCTTTCCGTAAATCGTATAATATCTAAGCATATAGTTTAATTGAAATATTTAAAACAGTAGTTTTTTTTAATACAAAATAATATAACAATAAATACATAAATGTCTGCCACTTTAGCATATAAATATTATATGTATACAAGCAATAGTAGGGTTAAATCTCAACTTAAAAGTGTGTATAACTATTATTACACATATATGAACGCGGAAAAAAATTGATCGATATTAATAGCGTCGATAAAAAAATAACACCATAGCAATGAGCTAGCACTTTCAGCAGTAATTGATTATCACGTCTAACCGTGAAAAAAAAGTACTGAGCATCAGATACATACTAACAAGAAGCATCCGCCTTTCAATAATTATTGAAATACTTTTTAAAATAAGCATAAAAGGAATACACATATTATTAATTACTATCGATGGCGATATTATAGCAATAAATTTAATATATGATTTATTGCGAAACACTCACGACCGTACTCGACTAAAATAATTATTTTTTGTGTCCATTTTAAGGCAAAGGAAAAATTCTACAGAATCCAAAAGAAAACAAGATCCGAATCGAATCGATGCAGACAGTCAGTTTTGACATTTCCTTTAAGCTTTATTACATTCAAAATAACAATAAATAACGTGGATGATAAATAAACTATGTTAACCTATCACGACGACGAAACGACTCAATTTGTAGTGAGATTTTTGGAAGATATTACATTTTAAGAAGTGTATAATGGTTTCCTTAAATATATTAATTATTTAAAATGTAGAATATCATGATCTAAAAAAGAGAATACTGCAGACCATGTATGTATGTAGAAGACCATACCTCAATAAAAATAGTAGAATCGGGCCCTATTATATTCCAATATTCGACGAAACGTAGAAATAATATACTTATTGGAGGTAATAATTGTTACACGGTATTTGGGGCTCATCTTAAGTAGTTTCCGACACGAATATGTGTTTTTTTAGATTTCTCAAGTCAGTAATACTCAAAAACTGTAAAAATTGATATAAATTATATATCTATCATATCATTTCGACTTCCATTAATTATTATGATGTAAAAAATAGTATTTTATTAGAAATTAAAACGCCATCATTCTTTTTCTTGCTTTAAAATTACAAATATTAATGAAAAAAAAAACGACACTGGTTAATATTTAATATTATTTCAGTTGGATTGAAATTTATATTATTTGTTTTATAATTATTTATCCTACGAAAACTACCTACATAAATATTTTTTATAAAACATGAGGGGGGTAATGGGTGCCTTCCTCTTACATACCCCCTGGTCAGTGTTATGAAGAATTCCTTGAACTCATAGTTTTCGTCGAACACCTACACCTACCCGAGTACTAACTTTGCTTAATCGCGGTTACCTCACATTATCGAAATAATATGCATGATACCTACAAGCCATGACACTGGTTATATATATATATAATATCCAATTAACTATATTGAGATTAGTTATTCGATTTTATTTTTAACCTTTTCTACTCCGTGGACAAAAAAATAGTGTCTTTTTTTGAATTTTATATTAGATCAAACCCTATAGATGCTTCGTATTTATTTTTACAATGGATATCTCTTTCAATAAATTTGTAAAAAGAAATATAATGAAAGTAACTCATAGATTCGATAAAAATAGGATAGGGTGGAAAGAGTTAGATACTTGGGAAAGATGCAGTCAAATTGAAGTAATCTTAAGTGTAAGATTGTTGAAGTTAAAATTATTAATCGAAAGAATAAAGTTTGCGTAAATTATTTTACAAATTATTTTTATATATAAAAATATGGTAGTCGTTTCTGCGATAGATATCGCCATTTTTGATCATCTCTGCCAATAATGGATTGCAATTTGCATCAATATAAAATAATTTTTGCAAGGATTTGTAGTTATGAACTAAATATGAAACACTACTGTGCAAATTATAGCCAAAACAATGAAAAACTGGTGAAATTATGACGGGGAAAGCATCCTTTTATAAGTTTTATTGTGATTATTGCATTAAATAAGTCGTTTCCTAATAGAACGACGCACCACAAAATAGGCTATGTATTATTTTATAGAATTATAGAAGACGGCGCTACACGCCATTAAACAAACAAGCCTTCCAGAAGCTCGGCAAGAGCTCCGGTAAAAGTGTATGATGTATCGATAGGGACTAATTTAAAGGGGACAAAATTAATAATTAGGTATAAAGGTTTTTTGAAAAAAAAATATAATTTCGCGCCGTTTTCAATCTTGTCTCGTACATTACTAATAATTATAATCAGCATCGTAAATTTGTCGATTTACCGACATAAGGTCGGTCGGAATATGTATTTATCTGGCGAAAAAACGTAGCGATATTGGGGTGTATCGGATTTTTCGAGGTTTTCGGGGAGAGTTTTTCCCGGGGAGGGGAGGTGACGTTTATTGACGTGCGGGCGGGGGCCGGGCTGCAGGCCGATCCGGACGAGTGTTTGTCGGCGCTGGCCATTGTCGGGATCTGCAGCGGCCCGCGATGAATAATTCGGCCGCCGCCCCGGGCCAGACGGCCGACGGACAGACAGCCGAAAAAAGTGGAAAAAGGCGAAAAAAGCGTCCCCGCGAAAAAAATCCGCCCGTTGCCGCCGCTGCCGTTACAAAGAGCCCTCTCCGGCCGGGGGCACAGGCGGCCCACCGCAGGGTGTACGAAAAATCAATAACGCAGCGCTTTTTTTCAGTCAGCTCGCGTAAAACACAGCGCGGAGCCGAATGGATATGTCGGGGCGGGCCGGGGGGGAGCAGGGGGGCGGAGGCGCCGCACTCGGGCGCCGCCGCCGCGCGCGCGAGAGAGACGGGCGACATTTTTTCGGCTCCCGCGAAAAAATGGACGGATTTTTATACGCTCGGTGTAAATATGTAGGGGGTGCAGCGCTGCACCCGGCGCCGGGGCCGGCGGGGGCAGGGGGCGCCGGGGCCCGGGGGCAGGGGGGCGAGGGGGGAGCCGGGGCGGCGGGGGAGGGAGGCTCCGCCCCGCCCGCCTGCCGCGAGTTTAGGAAAAACCCGTTGCTGTTTACTCGGCTCGCGAGCCAAATGGAAAATTCTGCACAAAAGAATTTTAATGGCCGCTCCTTGCACCCCCACAGCCCCCCGGTCTGCTCTCACCCCCCGTCGATCCCACCTCCTCCCGGTCCAATTAAAAAAACCGAATTCCGCGATGACCGTCTCCCCGATATGGATATTTTTTTCCCTCAGACGGCTGTTGTGGCAACATTGTGCGTCGCGTCGAGATTTCCAAAACGGAGGGGGCGCAACAGAATTACGAAAATGAAAATATAATCGTAAAAAAATAATTACATAATGTGTATATAATATTACTGAATAAAATGTATTTTCATGAAAAATTAGACATTAAAGCGGAATTAGACTTATAGAGGAGGAAAAGTCGATAATACAGTGAGATTTCAGAAAAAGTTACGCAAAATATCAAAATATGAATTCAAAAATACGAGTATTTTTTTACACGGTAGATACGATCCATCACAAACCTTGTAAAAAAGAAAATTCATACAAAATTGTTTGATTTGAAAACCGTGTTAAATTTAAAAAAAAACATTGCGTTATAAAATTTTTAAAAAACCCACCAAATAAATTACACAAAATGTCAATATTATTCATACAAAAAATAATAGCAACGCGTCTAAACTTTTTGTTTATTATTATAAAATTATGTTCGCCAATTAACATTTCTGATGTGAATACCATATTACACTAATAATCGATAAAATTCATTGAAAAATCTCTAAAATACACAGTTAGTATAATATGTTATATTATTTTTTATTTAACAAATTGAGTTCGAGAAAAATTTCTAACTTGTAAACAAATTTTCGGTATGTACCACTGTAAACGGAGAACTGTCCCGCGAAAAATACGTCAATTGACTCCTTGTCCTACGCGATTTCAAAAAATGATCGCAATTGACATGATCGTGTCTGTGAATGTAGTGAAATCGGAAACTGACTTTTTTTAGAAATTCTGTGTCTAATAATCGTGTTATTGCAAATAATAAAATAGTGTAAAAATACAGTATTGGTTCCTTTTAGTGGACCGTGTTATTTGAAAACCGTGCCGATATATGGACCCCAAGTTTTTGATTTTTCTACGTACCGGTATGAGCGAGAAAAAACATCGCACATGTACAAGTGCGAGCGAGAAAAAAAAGCGTGCTGTGCAAGTGGAGAAACCACATGCGCCGAGCCCGGAGCGTGCCTCAGTCGCGGCGGTACTTCGTCGATTGATTAGTAAAAAAAAAACAAAATACCGACCAAATTATGAAGCATATTATGAATAACTACTTTTATTCTAAGAAAAATGTCAAAGTATTGTCGGAGAATTAATCAATCCTTGACTTGAAATGTTTGGGATCTATTTTCATACAAAATAGGCCCCATCGGCCAGGGCCGTTGGTTTCGAGCCGCCGTGACGGATCGGTTAATTATAAAAACGGCTAAAACTATTCTTAAATATAATAAATGTTATATTAATAAATCACAATTTAATTAATATATATATAATATAATAATTAAAATTATATAGTAAATAAAAATAATAGATTTAAGACATATTTATTATCGATGATTTTTAATATTAGCAAAAAGAAATTAAAATACAATCTCGATTTAATTTGTAACAAGCAATTTGTTACGATAATTTAAGATAACCCGCGACTGAATAAGTCATTACTCGGATAGGTTAAACTTCCGCCAAAATCCATGAATTTTGGGAATTCTTAAGACACTAGCGGGGGACGGACGGGATGGGGACGTAAGTGAGAAAGACTCATTGCCCCAGAATCTTCAGAATCTTTATCGGACCTATATTTATATGGGCGAGTGTCGTTTTTGGATTTTTTTTGTAATGTTATTGATCCTTAAATAAAATCCAAAAATCCAGTCATCGTGATTGTTAAATTATATTATCTGATCATTTATAGTTTTAAGTACTGAAAACTTTTTAATGAGTTGAAAAAAAATCTACAGAGGATTTGATAGAAATGTTTTGGGCCAATATGTCTGGTGCACAAAAGCATAAGATTGCCAGAGAAATGTTTTAATATTACGGATAAATACAATGCATTTTCTATGTATTATATTTTAATACGAAAAAAATACGTATTTTAATAACCAATGTATCAAATTTACCTAAGAGTAATGTATATTTTCACGCCTAAATTTAACGCGTTAAAAGAGGATCGGGCGTAATTCATAATGAGACGATAAAAAAGATGAATTATATTTTGAATCAGGTTGGGAAATTAATTTTATTCATAGTTCGTTTGATACGCTAATTTTCATCTCGAAGGAGATTGTACCCTTTATTTGTATTTGGAGATTATAGCAATATATGGCCATATTATGAACCTTTTTAACTCTGTGGACAAGACGTATTGGCCCATAAGGTTTTTTAGCAAAAAAAATAAACCACAACGTTTTTTTTCTATTTATTTATAAGAAAATGTCTTTTATTGAATAGGATATCAGATCAAAACCTATAGATTTTTCTTATTCATTTACGAATGAAATATTTTTTTTAGTTTTTCCTAAAATACAATTAATGAGAGTAGAACGTAGATTCAACCAAAAATAATCAGAGTGGAAAAGGCTAAAATATATAAAAATATTTGATATACTTTTAAATATAGATTCGACATAGAAAGCTTTACCCTCAACAAAACATTAGTTATTTGATATTTTCTATAGTTCTCCAAAGTCAAAGAGAGAATATCAAATTTCAATTATCGCCGCGTACATCGTATTCAATTAAATATATTTTTATAATCGATTTGACATCAAAAAAACTTATATTTTCATAAAGATTTCACTTTTCATTATACGTATTGACAAACTTTATGCTAAAAGTTTTGAATTGCTAACTCGACTAGGACATACACACATACATAATACACAACACATTACACTTTCGCGTACTCCTCAACTCCTGTATCGCTTTTGCATTCAAAGCAACAGGTTACTGTTCTTTGGACAATACATTGTACAATGAGAATAGTTATTGTCGTTCCGTAATGAAAAATAAATATTTCAATAATTTTATTCGATTTTGAGAGTCAATACTCGGAAGATTGATAGAAGCAATATATATCGTTTGTAATATATCGAGGGTAATTAATCACGAGTATAAACGGATTAATAGAATAAAAAAAATATTAATTTTTTCCTCGTCAATTTTTCAATTCGGTTCAGAAGGCAATTCTTCCATCGGATTGTTCGTTAAGAGATTGTATTTTAACCGTTAGAAGTAATTGCCTTGTTTATATATATGGAATAAAAATTAGAAAAAATTTAGAACTAAATAGTTCATTAAATTATAAATTGTTTCTATAAAGAAGCGAGCTTTTATTATCGTCGATAAATCTAATCAATTCGTATATAATAACGTAAATATGAATCGGTTAATTATTATTTCAAAGAAAATGCTATTAAACGACGCGAAATATCGAGACGAGATAAAAATGAATTAATTAAACGCGGATCTAGATATTGAAACCCATTTCCGACGCGTATACTTAGAATTATCAAACTAAATAAATGCCATTATTATATTTTTTTCGTAATAATGGTTCAGTTTATATACACATCTATTTTTTACACATTTTTTTTCATTTCGCCAATCATTCGTAACCGTAAATACGTATCAACAAAATACAACGGTTCCACACGATCGCTCCATATAAATGCATCGCATCGTCCGCGGCTATCCGACGCATTGTGTTCGGAAATTGGGAGATCCGACGTCTAATGCGGGCATAGAGCGAAAGATTTTCCGAATTAAAATTAAAGAAAAGCCGCCAAACCCTCGCCCCCGTCAAATAATAGAACGCAATATGCGGATTTTTTTTTCGAGACGTCGTATCGCGAGCGGTTTGATTGATTTTTTTTCGCGTCGAATTCGCGAAGGCGAAACTTTTTTGCATCCCGATTTTTTATTTCGACGATTAAAATTGTTTCGGATTGCGATTAATTATTTCGGCGTTTTCTACGAAACGCACCCCCGAGAGATATGAGTCGTGATCGGAAAAAAAGCTCAAAAGCTCGCCCACGAATCGATCGTTCGGCTCGGACATAAAAAAAGTTGTATTAAAATTATTGATGTCATTATTCAAACGGACGATTCCGCATCGGAGAGACGGATAGGTACGATCTAAAAAAAAAATTAATAGATAGCAGGCCGGGGCGATCCCATACATACGATATAATTGCGTTCGTTCGATTTACATAAACGGACGCGCACGCTAGCAATATTGGAAAACGCAGATTTACGAAGATTAATCGAATATTAAATACAAATAAAAAAAAATAAAAAAAATCCGATTAATTCGAGCGCAACGAGCGGGATAAACGCGGAAATTATCCGGTCGTCAAATCGACGCGGACAGAGTTTTAAATATATTTATTGCCGCGTCTGTTTACGGCGCTTATGCGAAAATAGCCTCGGCGACGGCGGAAAATGTTACGCGGGTCGCGAGTTTTCAATACCTGAACTTTTCACGCAAACTTTCGTCGGCGAGTTCGCAACCATAGAACCCGGTCTGTTTATATAAATTACGCGCGATTTTAACACATTCGACGAGATAATAAACAATCGAAGGCGATTCTTTTGTTTATTTTAATTACGTCGAATAAAAAACAAACGAATTACAAAAAAAAAATGTCTACGACGAATTTGCCGATCGCCACAAATTGTAAACATTCATTTTTACACCTCGTTAGCGTACAATTTTAAATAGGAAATCGGCGCGGAAAATTGGCGCCGGTTTAAACGTCAAAACGCGCGTTCGGAAAACCTGAGACGGACGGATCGGAACGGATGCACCACGAGAACGCACTGTCGGGAGGCACTAGTACACTGGTGTATTCTGGTGTATTGAGGCTAACAGACCCGTGTGGCAGTAGTCCTCGAGGTAGTGGCGCGCAGCCCGCTGCACGATGGAGTAGTAGAGGCTGACGGAGGAGGCGAGCGCCATGCTCAGGCCGGCGCGCGCATGTCGCGGCCGCCGCCCGCCGCGGCTCCCGGCACACTGAGCCGCTGAGCTGCACTCCCGGCCCCGCCTGCACCGCCGCCCGCCGATGCCGATACCGGGATCGATAGATCGATGCTTCGGGATCCGAGCGGAATCGAGTACTGAGCGCCCGCGCGATAAATCCCACTCGGATTCGTGCTCTTTAGACCTGCGCGCCTTTTTTTATATTCAAAATTAAAAGATACTCCGCTTAACGAAATTCGTCGCGTAGATCGAAAACTGAGAACGAATTCGAATCAACAAACAGATGTGAGATTAAAATATAATAATGTGCGGATAATATATTAACGTTTATTTTATAAAGTAAACTATCTTAAGATATACGGACAACTCTGCCATAACACATTAGATAGCTTCGTGTAAAATGCAAAAGATTGTATTATTTGTGTTAGATTCGGAGACATGATAGAAACAATTTTTTTTTAAGACACTCCGAGAGGTTTTGATTCAATTAAAAAATTAATATGTATGCGTTAAACTATAAAAAATATGATTATTTTCAATTACTTAATTTTATTTCTCTTCTCTTCTCAATACGATTAACGTAAACATGATTAACGTAAGTTCCGAATGTTCATTGTTATAAGTAACAGCATGTATACGGAAGTGTACAGACTTGTAAGACCGAGGGCAGCGCAGAGTCCCTCTGATTTTTGGGAAATACTTTTGATAAACACGACGCCTCAACAACATGTGTAGAAGGCATCTTCACAACATAAAAAGAGTCTGCAAAAAGACAATTTTACTGTTTTGTCAAAAGCTGATAACCTTGCCCGAAAGAAGGAGCCGAGCAGCGAGATAATTCAGATATTTGACCGAAGAAGATGATTTAATCATTGAAAATAATTCAAACAATAAGAATATTATAAATTTTGGCTCAAGACTAACAATAGAGTCCAGGAGAAAGAGCCGCGCTGCAAGATAATTTTGATGTTTTACAGAAAACTGAAAATCTAAGAAAACTGAATGCTCTTAATGAAAATATTTTGTTGATTATCAATAAGTTAATATTTTTATTAGAAACAAAAAATTGTAAAATAAATTCAATATTCTTGATTAGGTTCGTTTTAGAATTTTCGTCTTCTTTCGACGGATGAGTTTGCATTTGTGAAAAATGATTCTAGACTTTTTTGGGTGTTAGCTAAACCGTTTTAAACTAAAATTTCAAATAAAATCTGAATTTAGTATGGGAGATTTTATAAAAAAAATAAACTTAATTATACAATATATATTTTTAAAAAATATACCTACAATTACATAACGTAAAAAAATAAATAACTAAAAAATACATATTTATAAAATTAAATATAAACGATTCCGCATTCGTTTATAGTAGTTAAGGTGAAAGAGTTGTTTCTGTAACTGCAAATGTAATTATCGAAGGCCTCCAATTAGTCATTAAACATGAAAATAGTTTAAACCAATCAAATTTATTACTATTTTATGGATTTTCTGTATAGATACAAAATTATTTTTATTGGTTTGAGAATTTATGATTAGGACTTATCCAGCATTTGTATATATGTACTTACTTTTGCACGATGTTAGTATTTGAAACACATCTGCTAAATTAAAATTAAGCAGCAGTTTTGCATATTTATTTTATCATTAAATTAGGCAATAAGCAGGGGCTCGTCCATACATAATACACTGCAGAGCTGCAACACCCTTAAGCAAACTGAAGAGAAATATATTTGTATTTGTATATAATAATTATAAATTACTTATAAGAAAATATAAATTAAATTTATATTTAGTGTTAGCCGTGCGGTGTAGAGCAAGATCGCTGTCTGTTCGTCAGCGCTACTAGCGTCGTGTATTGGTTAAATGCGGCGGGAATGCTGCAGCGGGGTTGAGGGGGATCTAGTCGCAAAGAACTGTGTTGCGCTGCGACTCAGAACAGCGTAACTTCTTTGAGCCACGTGCCACTTGCCAGAATCCTTTATTTAATTTTTAATCTTCCGCAGCAACCTCAACCACTGCCAGTGGCGGTTTGTGGGTAATATATTTTAGGGATTACGTTTGATGATAAATAAAAAATATATTATATCGATTTACTTACAACAGGAACGTGTTCCATATTTTACGATACTAATCCATTTTCCGTATAATTTTCTTAAAATTATTCACATTCTATAACAAAAAAATATATGTTACCATGAAACAAGTTAGTAGATACATATTCCCAATTCGGAAAATGCATACTTTAATACATATATTTTTAATTTGATTAACTTAACAACTATGCAGATGCAAATATTGACCTTGATATATCAATGGTCAGAAGCTGAGGACACAGTTTCAAATCTGTTCGAACAAATATTAAATTGTTACAATTAAAATAATTATGCAGAATTAGTCGGCCTGTAAAATTTAAAACAGTATAATTTATCGATAGATCTGATAGATAAAACACGATTCGTATTCAGAATATTCTGATTTTATTATCTATTAATAAAAAAATGATTGGGTTTTTCTTATTTTTGGTTAAAAATAAAGAATGATTTAATACTTATTAGCATAATTTTATTATTCTTTCAGAATTAGCAAATATGAATGTATAATATATTAATGTTATGTATTTGCACTAATAACGTGTTATTTTTTTGACAGCGCTTTTAATTAAAATTATAGCAATAAAAATAATATTATTAGTTTGAAATTTCTATGGAATCCAATATGAATGAAAATATTCCAGTCGGAATAGGCGGATCCCTGTGTAAAATACAGCCTCTATATTTTACAGCAGCCGGAGTGGGTCATTCGATTGTACCGCGCTGCATTTATTGTTATATGTACGCGAAATAATAAATTAATACTTGTCGAATATTATTACTGAATCTTGACTAGCAATTCTGCAAAAATATTAGGCGTACAAAGTCACGAGCGGATTCGAGAATAAATCTGATCGGTTGCATATTTGGTATCTCTGATCGGGCACGGGATCAAGGTCAGAGTCAACTTGACCAACAAATATATACGCAGAACTTATATAATGAAAAAAATCAAAACTAGTTGGGAAGTTACGCGCACTTTCCTCGATTTAAAAATAGCGAAAATTTTGATGGGCAATATGTGTATAAAAAAATGGCGAACGCCGCCGAAATTAATTTTCTTTATTATCAGAAAGTAGTCCGCACCGTAGCATGATCCGGAGACATTTTAAAAATACTCCACATTACTATTTTTATACACAATTTGCAACAAAAATTATACGCAAACAATATCGGAATCGCGATTGAATCGCAATTGCAATCTCGTACCAATTCCGCCGACACAATATTCCGCTACAATTTTTCAGCCGGCTAATATATTCCCTGATCAAAATGTAGACGATATCTAGATTATGATAATGACGACGATAATTAAAGATCATTTCGTATCACTACGAAAAATATATACGCCATGTTATTGGAGGAAAAAATTACACGAATTACCATAATGTTATTACTAACTGAATGTGGATCGGCGCGATTTCGGCTATGTGCGCATAATTTAACATCATGTTGGAATTAAAAATTATGTAATAATCTATTCAGAATTTGGATTAGAGATTCGCATTTGATTTCATTCAATATACACTCTTTTTAGACGGTAGATACGCTCCGCCAAAAACCGTGTAAAAATTGATAGAATTCTTAAAAAAAATTGGAGATGGTTCCATGAATTAACAAAAGACAACATTATGTTATTTAACAAAATATTATTCATATACACCCATCCCTCCATATTCACGGTAGATACGTTCCACGAAAAGCCGCGTAAATGAAAACCTTGCGGAAAAGACGTGCAGCTCATGCAAAATGTAGGAATGCGTTCCAAAAAACCGTGATATTCAAGGAATATGATTTATTTATTATAAAAATAACTCATATCATCATCATCCAGGCGTTCTTCTTGGCCCTCCAATGTAAGAAATATATTCCATGTTTTACCGACCCGCCACTGCGGCTCAAAAACAAAATAGACCCTAAGCATTTCAAGTAAACATATTGATGAATTCTTCATCAATATCTTTTTTTTAAATAGATTATTCTATAAATAAAAATGCGCACCCGTCGATGTCTCCCTGCAGACTGAGCACTCACTACGTGTCAATAGCAGGTTTCACTCGGACTCAGCACACCGTATAGGATGCGAGCGAGAAAAAACATCGCGCTTGTGGTCACAGAAGCGAATATTTTTGTTTTTATTTTGCGGACAATAAAGGTCAATGATTATTTATAATATTTATTCTTTGAACTTTTTTAGACAAATAAAAATAGTTTATGACATATTAAGAATTATTTGCGAAAAATCAAAAACTTGGGGCCCCAAATACGTTCCATCGGAACAGATAGGTTAGGCGCTCTTTCGTCAATATGGAAACTAATTCCAAAATCTTGTTCATTTTACAATAACAAAGAATCCGGTTTGTCAGGAACTCCAAACTTTTGAATTGATTTATATTCATATAAATGTACAAAGTTGGATAAAAATACTCTTTATTTAGATGGGAAGTTTGTGATATGTAAGATTTATATTAATAGAGTTATTTAAGAAAAATAAAAAACGAGTCCTAAATATACCCCATCATCACGGCTAGGTTAAACCCTTCATTGATATTAGATTGAAAACTTGGTTAAACAGCAATAGTTTAATAATTCAATCATTGGATGTATTAGTGCATAATAATATTGTCACTTCGATTTGGTGTCTTGATGCCACTTGTTTTTTAGAAATTTTGATAAAAAATTCCTGCTATATTTTCTTCCAGTATTTTCCAGTTTCAGGAGTATATACATTTTCATCAATTATTCCTTTCAATTTGGTAAAAATTGCATTGGTCCTTTTTTCGCGGTTCATTTAAAACTATACGTCTAACGTGTTAGAATCTAATGAAACTTTTAGTTTGTAGCTGTCCTGTGTTCTTTAATTTTCTTATTTTTAGGAAATCTGTTATCCGCTTTTGTGTTTTTTGTTGTTTATACATTTCTTGCTAGCCATACAAATCTGCAAAATCTTGTTAGAAATTTAAAGCTCGTTTTAGGTTATTTTTATTGGATCGTGTTTTTTGAAACCGTGTAAAAAAAGTTTAGTTCAGTCAGCCCTCCTATAGCGTTTCCTCTAAATCGCTGCTTTTTACAAAATTCCTTGTCAACCAAAAAACAATAACCTTTATTTCGCTTGGTAATGTATTATAGAATTACGAAATATCTGAATTGACCTTAAGAATATTAGAATTTTGTAGAAAACAGGAAACGTTATAGGAGGGTTGACTGTAGACCCCGGTGTGTGGTTATGATTCATTCACGAAATAAACGACGTTAATTAGAAAGGACACGATTACAAAGAGCAGACACTATTCCGAGAAGCGTCAATTGAACGGAGGAAAACGTCGTATTTCGCGTATTTTAATCGGCCCGTTGTGAAGAGTTGAATAATCTTCGCCGATATGGGTCACCAGGTTCAATCTAGTGGTACGTAGGCGACGCGGCTCTAGCCGGGCCGCGGTCCAGCGCAGCTGCAAGGATCGGAATTTGTCCCTGGGGCGGAGCCGACAGTCAAGGTCAGCAGACGCCCGAGCCGCGGTACACAATTCGGTCGGAACATCGCGGCCATCCGCCAGGGTCGTAGCACTCGTCGCGATCTTACGCGCCTCTCAAAGGCAAACGAGATCTCTTTACGACTTCCCCGGGCGCAGGGTAAGCGCGTATCTTTCACCGCGGCGAAGGTCGATTCGGTCTGGATGCGAGACTCGATAGTCCTCGTCGAGCGTTTGCAAAATTGCGATAGAGACGATGCATTGCGGTAACGAATGCGCTCGAGACCCAGTTGCGGCAGTTTCGCCCCGAAAGCGCATTTGGTCGCCGGCGAAACCGAAAGTGGGATGCGCTTAGAGAAGGATAACCAGATCGGCGAGGAACAGAGGAGGGGGCTGCGGACATAGATCGTCTCCATACACATTTCGGTCCGAAAGCAAAAGTGGTTTGTCCGGTGTGGCGAGGGCCAAGGTTCGGCCACAGGTGAACAATGGAGCGAGCTAAATCGAAAGGATTTCATTATCTGGCAACAATAAAGGAATTTTTATGCATAAGTGTGCGTTATTTTTTATGTGTGCAGCACAACGAACAATAGAAGGGCCCCCAGCTCGAGCGCGAACGACCAAAATTTCATTATATCAACTCGGATATAATTCTAGTTTTTCGTAGTCATCGCATTTATTGCGAAAAAATGATTTTGTTTATTATACGGCTAACCGGCGAGTTGTACCGTAATTTTAACATTCGCAGCGGTCGTAATGAGGATTTCCCCCAAAAAGACGAATGCACGATGAAGCGCGTTTCCTTTGTTTTTAAATTTGTTTTTTGTCCGAACGCAACGTTCCGTAATATAAACAAAACGCCGAAATTTGCCGGTCAAGTGTGTTCGCGAGCCCAGACGCTGCGTCTGTGTTTGGCGATAAATTATTGCGAATGCGCTTGTGCACGCTAGCGTGTGTTCGAGTGTGCGATTCACTTTTGTTTTTCCCGCGTGGAGCTGGACGATCGCGGCGTCTCGCTCGCTCTCGCCTCCCGCCGGCCCCCGATGCAGCCGAGGACCGAGACACGGCTATTTTTAATTTGAATGCAATTGGGATTTTATTTTAGCGCACGACACAACACGCCGGATTTATGGTGGAACTCAAATATCAGCGCACACACGCTAATTTTGCGTGTGGATATGGTCGGGTTTCAGGATTTTACTTCAGGCAGCCGCGTATCGGCGATCGGCCATGACCAGTATCGATTGCAGTTTCATCCCGGGGTATAATGACCAGTCGCACGTGAATGCGGCGGGTGGAGGATGTTATACAACGATTCTTAGGCGTTTCTTTGTCCGGGGCAGTGTCGGCGTGTGTGTGAGTGCGGCTGACCTTGAGCCGCGACCCGCGACCCGCTGCTGACCCGGTTGTCATCTTTCGCACGACGGTCATTCCCGTCGGCCGAGCGGTGCAAGCGTCATACTGCACCTGCACAAGTCAACTTGCCGACGGCGGCTTTGGATGAAAGCCTTCCACGATGGATGCGAGAGCGACTGAAAAAGTTTTCCGACAATCGACGTAAATGCTTAGCCATATGAAAAAAAGTTGCTTAACCTAATAAAGCGCATCTCTCTAAAAAGAGCAATTCATGTTGCAATAAATTCGTTTATAATGTACATAATTGAGTATTATTTAAACAAATACATAGTAGGTAGAGCCGGTTCTTAGAAAATTAGACCGTTTCTATTATGGTTTCCTTGAATCACGAGGGCATAGGTAAACTAGTGATTGTTTAAGGGCAGCTTCGTTTACAAGTAGCGGATTTATGGCGATCTTATGATGCTGGAGCATTAGACCTCACTCATTATTTCATAGAATTTAATTTTGTTTTATTTTTTATGATAATATAATTTTCGTGTTTCTGTAGTAAATATATTGTTATATTGCTTAACCTAGCCGTGCCGATGAGGTCTATTGGGGACCCCAAGTTTTTGATATTTCTCGAATAATTCTTTTAATATCAATTTTAAATCCTACATGTCACAAACTTTTTGTATTTGTCTAAAAAAGTCTATTCCTATAAATATTATAATTAATCATTGACCTTTATTGTCTGCAATTGCGAAAAATAATGCGATGTTTTTTGCCGCTCGCATCCGGTACGATGTGCCGAGTGTGAGTGAAATGTGCTATTGACATGTGCGGCGAGTGCTCAGTTTGCAGCGAGACATCGCCGAGTACGTGTGTCATTTCCGCGTCATATTGTTTAGCTAAATATCTATCAAATTATGAATAACTATTTATATTCTTAGAATAATCCATTTAAAATAAACGATATTGATGAAGAATTCATCAATATCTTGATTTGCTTGGGGTCTTTGACAGACCCCCTTCGGACAACTCGGTTGTTTTCGAGCCGTGACGGGGACGCGAGGTAATCAACTCATTAACGTATTCGTTGTTGTCGTCCAAGTTTTCGTTCTTTCATTCTTTCATTCTTGACTCATTTATAAAGGCCACGAGTCGCTAATATTATTTATTGCGAACTATGGAAGCGAATAAAATAAATATTTTTATAAAATATGCGAAATAGAGATCAAACCGTATTGCATTTCTTAGAATTGAGAATAAACCATTTATAAGTAAAATATATTTTAAATTATTTATTCTAATACGATTCCCAGAAACAACTATATTTTATATTTTCAATTTCGGACGTTATTGCGTCCTGATATTTGAATAAACGGCATCGCATTGCATACGATAAGTATCACTTTATTTACACGGTTTTTTATGGAACGTATCCATCGTCTAAAAAAAGAGTTGTATTTTTTTCCTAAAATTGGTCGCTTTCCTTGTTTAATCTGTTTTATTGATCTAAAGCCGCCTATGATTTTATTATTACTATATATATGATCTTTTTCATAATTTATGCCTTATTTTATGAGAATTCGCAGGAAACCGGGGAAAAAAATGTGAAGAGCTTTTTTATTACGTTGACTGATATAAAACCGCTTCCGAATTGAGCTCGAGTGTACAAAATTATTAAGAAATGGGCATTAACCTAATTTTAGCGCTGATGAGTTGAAAAATATTTATTTTAATCGATCCGTCTCGTCAGCTCGAAACCAACGGCGCCGTCCGATGGGGTATATTTTGTATGAAATGAATGTATGAAAATATACCCCAGAATTTTAAGTCAAGATATTGATGAATAATTTAATTTGACTTTGTTAATGCTAAAAAATGGGTTATTAA
>JAGXCT010036237.1:71558-102581 GCA_022495035.1 Philopotamus ludificatus
GAGAAAAAACATCGCGCCCGTGGCTACAGAAGCGGGATTTTTAAGATTTATGGGAAGGAAAATGTCTTATGTGTTACTATTGAACCTGGTGAATAAATAAAATTACACAGTTATTACAATTAAATTAAACCAAATTCTTCGACGGCAGAGGTTTTAAATTTAATTACGTTCAGCCAAGAAAAATTTAAGGCAATAATAATATGTATGTACTATAACATATTATAACTTAAATCAGAATAAATCATTGTGAAAAGGATGGGATATCAATTTTATTTGAAATGAGAAGGGACCTAATACTTAGTTCAAGAAACATTCAAGACTCAATCGCATATAACACATTAATTAAGAAATATTTTTAATAATCAATTTAATTATTACCATATTAGTTTCATACAATGGTCGCAGTCTGAAAGAGAAAGAGATGTTGCGAATGTTGTCTGCATTGCCGTGGCCAATAACATTGGCTAGATTTGCTAACACGTGTAGCCGTCAAGTATACATCAATACTCAGAATAAAAAATGCATAAAGATTTTTTTTTATTACGTAAAAAGCTTGTGTTCCTGGGGTTTTTCATACCCAAAAAACCTATCTCCGTTTTTATACGGATTCCTAACCCCTAAGAGCACAATTTCTATATACGACGCAATAGTATCATTGTAGAATATTATAGTATTTTTTGAAGAATCAATATACAAGTAAAAACATAATAAGATATATTTTTTGGGAACAAAATTCTCTAAAAAATAATATTTCTATCCATATAAAATATTTTCATGAAATGAAATCATTTCACCTGAAACATATTTATATATTGTCGTTCGTAAAATTCGTAAAATAAATAAAAATTTTCACAGTTTGATAGTCGCAGTCGCCTGCGTTAATTGGCTATTTAGACTTTAAACGATACATTTTTCTTATTTTTTTTTTATATAGAATATATAATCACATAAACACTGACAGAATCAGTAAAAACTCAATGCATCAAGTGTTATACATACACGTTTTAATCATGTTACAAAACAAGTTTGAAATATTTGCCCTCTATTTTCATTAATTTAATTTGATGAGATTCATCGTCCAAGGACAATAAGTTGTCACTCAAATCTATTCCAATTAATATACTGTTTAATACAAATTTAACATTTTATGTATATTTATTAAAATTTTACTTATTGAAATTATAAATTTCATATCAAATATAAACTGCTAATGTATATTAATAAAAGATCATTGTGATGAATATTTAAGCATTATTCAATGGCCAATTGTAAAAAATTAAATCTTATTGGATCATACACGACTTTCGCGTGGTGATCTCAAACCGGCTATGGTTTTATTACAAGATTTTCTGTCCGATGCTGAAGGTCATTGTCGAGACTGTTGATTTAATGCCTTGTTGCAATAAAAAAAGAGCAACAAAAAACTATACGTCTATATATCCCTCTTTGTGGTGTCCAACACCCAACAATGGCTGTGATAGAGTCGAACGTTTTCGGATAAGAATCGACATGTGCCCAAACTGAATGTTAATTATGGACACTGCGATTAATTCTATTGTGTATCGCAAAAAGATAGGCGCAAAGAGCTTTGAGGAAAATTTGCAGATCAATCTAACAACCGCGTGGTAATTAATTCACATAAAAAAATGGCTTTTTCAAGATGCTGATTGGAAGTCCCCGATTTTAATATCGATGATTAATGAATTCGTAAAAAAATATTGGGTATATTGACGTTATTTGATATTTTCCTTAATTTAATAACAATTCATTTCAAACAAACGAATTAAAACATTTAATGACAATTTTACGACATTAACATTAACATTATTTTAAATCGTGTTAAGTACTCTTAGCATATTTTATGATCCCTAAACATAAATAATAATATAATTATCTTTCAGATATCGCAATTCACTTTAATTACATGTAACAAGCGTTTGTTTTGTTTGAATTTTTAGTACAAAAAAATTAGTGTAAGAAGCAGAAATATCTGCGCATGCTCAAACGAAGGTTACCATTTTACGAGGGGTCAAAACCATAAAAATATTTGACATTGAATATATACGAAGAATGATTTATTGTGTGGTGTGTTTTAGTAAATAATGAAATACAAGATTTAATATTTAAGCAAATATGCATATTTAGTGCATACTAAGCGAACGAGTACATGGTTTCAAAAAGCATACCTTATTATAAGAATTTCGTAAATACAAATTTCTTAGGCTATTTCTTAAAAATAAGGCCATTCCTTTGATGATTTTGTTTATATTTTTTACTAATTCTTACTGCGCAGTTTTTGCATTTTACGTAATTATTTCAGTTCCTTCTGCGAACACTGAATCAGGCGACAGCAGTATCGATTAATCAGAGGATATATCTCTTAGAAATTAAAAAAATAACTAAAAACATCAAACGTCTAGCAAAATGTTTTCTGGAATAAGATTTAATTTTGATGTTTTCGAAACTTTAAATAATGGCTTAGATATTGAAAAACTACTCGGAACAGAAGGGAAGGATTTATATATTAAATCCAAAACTTACAACCGAGTTATGAATACGAAGGTATTAATAATTTACTTAAAATTATAAATCCACAGCATTTCATCTGGAACTAAATTTAAGTTCTGACGAAATCCATTTTGAAAGCCGTTAAAAAATCGCCAACGAATGAATTTCGTCATCAATAGTAAAAACACTGAGTGACTCGAATATGAAAATAAATTATATTTTTTATAAGTATGGCGATTTATGTTTAATATTTTTAACGGAAAAAATATTATATATATTAAATATTTAAATATAATTTAGAAATTTATGTAAATATTTTTGATACTTTACATTTATATGCTAATAATAAAATTAAAATAAACAATATCATTTGAAAGAAAACGGTTATATTTCAAGTTCCCCAAAGTGGGCATTTATGTATATATTGTTAATTATATTTAACACTTAATTTATTATTTTTTAGAATATAAAAATTGTCTTCGTACCATATTTGGATAGGCGTATTTTGGTTTTTAATATAATAAATTGCAGAAATACTTATTATGCAGAAATATGAAAAATAAAGTAAATGATTTTTTTATCTAAATTTAAAATTAATCTCTTAGAAATAACTGAAGTGTTAATGATTTTTGAATCGTTAGTCAGTCATTTTAATTTTCTATAAATCTTTCGCTTCATAATATTTAAGGTGATTAATAGTTGTAGTGATTTCTTAACTTATTCGAAGAATTTCCATGTGTACATACAAAATTCAGCAAAATGTTTCAAAATTTTCTTGCAATAAATATTTTTTTTAAACCTATTTTACACATTTTCTCAAATATAAACCGTTTAATGGCATTTTATTCATGGTATCTTTGCGTTATAATATAATAAATAATTACTTCAAAGGTCTAATTTAATGTAATGCTTAGATTTATATGGTTTAAACAATTATAAATATGCTTTATATCACTTTCATATTTTTTGTATAATAATTAATATCTAGTTTTATGTATTGCGTATATATATCACATAAAACGAAGCATTACTATGTCCTCTAAGTACGTCCAATGCACTTTTTGCTTTATATATTCGAATGCCATTGCATAAAAAAGTATGTATAAAATCATAAGCAATTAACATATAATGATGAATTGATTTTTTTAAATTAAAATGCACCTGTACTTTTTATGTATGTGTCAAATTTTGTATGTATAAGTTGAAGTTAGTTTAAGATTAAATTTAAATAAATAAAGTTATACACTCAACTTTTTTTTTACACGGTCCAATGAAAGGAGTAAATATTTTATTTTTACACGATTTATTTGTAATAACACGATTTTCAGAAACAAAATATTTATATAGGGTGAAACCCGGTTTTTACGTTACCGGTATTCACGTTTTCCCGCTATTTGCGTTTAATTTTTACAATCGCGTTTTTTTAACCCCGAATCTACGCTTTCCCTCTAATTACGTTTTTTTATTAGTCTCTTCAAAGACGTAAAAACGTGGTTTCACTGTATATTTTTAATTCTACGCGTTGTAACATCTAGATATTCATTGGCGCAAAAAGCTATAATTTTATGTCACAATATCCGATGAACAATGGGTAAAAAAGTTAAAAAAAATCGTGAAATTTATTAGCTATAAGCAGCTTTGATTCCCCACGGCTTGCAATTTGGTAATATTATAGAACATCACTTTCTTACTTATGATCCCGGCCCAAAAAGATCTTTAAAAGTTCAACGCGACCTTTGGATTTGCATGGCTGGATATCATGATATATATTAATATATAAACAACATGTGAAACAAAAACCATAGTAATGGATAACAGATTTCCCGATAATCAGAAATTCAAAAACACAGAACAATGAAAACAAACAAAAACTTCATTAGATTCCAACATATTAAACATCGTTAGTATTATTTTTTTCTTAATTAAAATAAAGATGGTTTTTATTATTACCTTTTTTCACATGTTTTTCTAAATCACAATATTGTTCTTTTTGAAATAACGCGTAAATGTCTTTTATAAATGTTCTTTAATGTCATTTAAATATTCGTCAATCAACTTTTCGATGAATTCTATAATTTTTACACGGTTTTTGGTGGAACGTATCTATCGTGTAAAAAAGAGTTGGGTGTATTTAAAAACAAAAATCAACAACACAGGACATATGTATAAATAATAATAACATTTTGTATAATTTATTTATTGTTTTCATTTTTTTTCAGATTTTCTATACCATAATGTTAATGTTTTTTAAAATAGCATAGTTTTTTTAAATTTAAGGAAATACTTTTTAATTTTTGTATGAATTCTATCCTATTTTTATATAATTTTTGGTGGAAAGTATCTTCTGTGTAAAAAAGAGTTTATGTGATAGATTCATTGCCACCGTTTATATTGCACCTTAAAAAAAACATTTCCATTAATGATGATTTCTTTGGGAAAATATTTTACAATCTCTCCCTCTTGATTAAATTAATAAAATTTGAATAGAAGAAAAAATATGTTAAAAACATATTCGTAATTTTCTGAATTGTTCAAAAATAAAATCTGGTGTATAAGTTAAATAACTCATTGTGATTTAAAAAACAGAATGGTATTTGTCATTTCACACACTTATATTCGATAAATAAATCTATATAATTCCAGTTATTCTATATGCTATTCTTTCCCAATTTGCGTCCCCGAATGAATCAACAGAGACCAACTCAGGGTTAACAGGGTCTGAATCAATAACCGACGACTACGTAAGCGCTGTGTGCTAACCAACACTTTTGTGATTTTTTACGGCTCGCATTCGCGCTAAAAATGCAACGTGCACGTGCACGTGCTGTGTAAGTATGTGTGTATGCGCGCGCGTATCACGTGAACACATACAGGCAAGGGGCCCGTACTTCGCACCAAATTAAATGTCCCACTGTTTTGTACACACACTCGGTCTAGCCACCATCGCAATAATTTCATCATTTGGGAATAAAAAAAAGAATTTTGCAATACCAAAATAAATTATTTTCATGCATGATGCCATGGAAAATATAATGCCTTTGAATTTTCATTTGGTAATAATTTAACCGTGTTCATAACACCAATTGGAGGGATTGCAATTTTAACGGAATCGACGTAGTTAAACACAACAGTTTATATATTATTTTTTTTACAATTATTAAAAGTGACATAATAATCTAGTCGATCGATATATTTTGATTAGTCGAGCAGATTGTTATCTGATCTAATTAATTCTAAATATGTAGTGGCGCAATTTTTATACGCAGTTGTTTTGTTTAGGGAAAGGATACTTGTATGAACGCATTGCAAACAAAAAGGACGAACAGAGGACAAAGTGTCTTTGCAACATTTGAACATATTATCATAACCTGTTCCTTTGCAGATATAATGGACGATTGCGATTTTTGAGGCTGTGCATAATTAACAGAATTACCATTAGAATTGTAACCAAATATATTTAAAAAATAATAATACGAATATATTTATTCGAAGGAATGGATATTTTGAACTAGGACGATTAATTTCTTGGTGCATTAAGCTCAAGTTTGGCCCATTGGACCGAACGCTTTTAAACTCGCATGACATATAAAACTTTCTACCAAAAATATAAATAACGAAAATGTAATGCGATTTTATTCCAGTTAGATTTTTATTGATTCTGTGATCGACATTTAAAATCATGTAATCTAAATCATTTCATAATATCTGATGCAGACTCTATTATTAGTATTGAATGAAAAAAGAGGATGTGGCCAACCTTGAAATATTTACCTGAGTAAGGAAGGCTTCCAATAGGAATGTGATAATAAATAATTCGCAAACATACGCATCAAATGAATCATACGGTTGTGAAAAAAATCACAGGAAATAAGAAAAATAACTCAAATATTTTTTTAGAAAATTCCTTTCACAGCATGCTGATAAGAGTCTTGCATATAACAAAATATTTTGTGTAATGATTATAAAAATCAAATTCTTATTATCAGAGAAGTTTTTGAAGCAAAATAACTGCCATTGAAAATTACATAGTTGCACATGGTATATTATTATTGATTTTTTTATCTTTGATTGTTTTTTTTTGGTCGGGATATAATATTTCATGGCTCAACTTTAAAGTAAGAATATTTACAAATAAATTGTTAAGCAAGTATTTAAAACAAGCAGGTTATTTTATATTAAGACAGTTTATGGTGAGTAAAATTCGTTCGCAAATCGCCTTGCACTGCCGCTTTATTGAAGTTACCCTAGATTATAAAGTGTAACGTTTTCTGCTGCTCTATAACTGTAATAACTGACTGAAGAAACAATTCAAGAAGTGTTTAATTTTAACGTATTCTTTAGGAATGATTTTAAAGAAGTGGCAAACGAATAAGCGGCATATCTTACAATGCAGAAAACTCTAGAAATTATCTAGATACTAGTTCGTGCTATCCTAGAAGAGCCTTATGAGTGGCGTGCGCGCGTCGTGCTCGTGGCGTGCACCGTTGCACGCCTGACCTCTCAGGTACGATTTGTCACACACGTCCGGGCGCCTGTTTGCTCGGCGGTGGCTCGGCGATGATTTACGTGCAGAGGAGGGAAGCAGGGGATGGCGGTGGATGTGCCGAGCGTTTAATCTTGTGAGTGTTTTTCTTGAATTTTCCATGTCGGCGGTTTTATCGGGCGGGCGAGTCTCCGCCGCGGCCCGCCAGGCTTCACAATGAAGGAGATAAATGGGAAAAGTATGCACGCGAGAAAAAAGCGCCCGACTTGCATGCTCACGTAACCGGGGGCGCAGCGCCCCCGGCCCTCCCCGCCTGCAGCACATTCCGGGGGGCGGACGCTCTCCGATTCGATTATCCGAGCCCCCGACGCCGCAATCGCCATGTAGACGTAAAAATCTCATCAATCCGCCCCAAATGGGATATTGCCGATTTTTGAAACGGACATCGCCGATGTGAGCAATTTATGAGTTTCAGCATTTTCTTAGCACGCTCTCATACTCGTCACTTTTCAATCTTCCGTTCACTTAAAAAATGTAATTGGATTTTTTAACGTTATACGGAGTTTCAGAAATATTAAATAATCCGCCACGGCGGCGGATGGGGTCTATTTAGAATGAAATGAATATATGGAAATAGACCCCAAGCATTTTGCATTGCTAAAAAATGAATTATTCTAAGAATAAAAACAGTAATTCACGGTATATATTAGTAGAAAAATCCTAAACACCGGATCATACCGGATGCAAGCGAGAAAAAACATCGCGCCAAGATCTTACTTTTTTTTGTAATTGCGAAAAATTAAGGTCAATAACTATTTATAATATTTATTCTTTAGACTTTTTTAGACAAATACAAAAAGTTTGTGACATATTAAGAGTTATTCGCGAAAAATCAAAAACTTGGAAATCAAAATGAAAATAAAAAATGGAATGGAAAAATCGGAATGGGTAGGTGAGGCGCTCTTTCGTCAATATGGAAACTAATTCCAAAATCTTGTTCATTTTACAATATCAAAGAATCCGGTGTGGTGTGTAAGGAACTCAAAACTTTTGAATTGATTTATAATAAATGTACAAAGTTGGATAAAAAAAAACTTTATTTAGAAGGTAGACACGATTCAATAAAAACAGTGTAAAAAGTTATAGAATTTAGAAACAAATTAAACATAAAAAAAAAATTACATTGTAGTATAAAAAAACGTGTAATAATGAAGCCTATTAAATAGATTGAACATAATATTATGCTCACATATCGACGCTGAAAAGCAATCTTGTTATAACTGGAAAACTGAAACTTGACAGAAAACTCATAAAAGCACTTAAAATGTAAGTAATTCTTAATCTAAAAAAGTAGAACCTTTGTTTAGATCTTTTTTTAAAAATTCATCGTATATAATTAAAAAAAAACCTAATAATATACCATTTAACACATCGCCTTTTAAAAAAATACGGTATTTAAAAAACCGTCTTAATTTAAAATTCGAAGCTTTTAATTTTTTTACTATTGTCCTGTGTTGTTGAATTTCTTATTATTAAGAAATCTGTTATCAACATGTGAGTTTTTTGTTTCACAAGTTGGTTATATATTTTTTGATATATAACCATACAAATCTGCAGGTTCCGTTGAAATTGTAAACCTCGTTCTAATTAGGGTTCATAAGTGAGAAAACGCTTTTCCATACTCTTGCAAATTAAAAGTCTTCGCGCCTGTTAGTAAATACATTTTACGAATTTAATTAAATTTTTACCCATTGATCATTGGGTATGACATAAAATGATTTCCTTTTGCGCCAATGAGCATCGGGGCGTTACAACCCCGCGAAATTGAAAATATTTTATTTCTAACTAAATACCATACCAAAAACAGAATTCTAAACATATTTCGAAGAGTGTATGATGTATCTAATGAGGACGAAATTATTATTTTGAAATAAATTAATAAATTTTCTAACCGCGGTATTATGAAATTATCTATTAAATCGTAAATCATTTCAATTTTTATATATAGACTGAATCTATATTTTTTATAGCTGATTAATAAATAACACTTCAATTATTTTAATAAAATAGATATTACCTAGAAAGCAGGGATCGATACCGATAGTAATTGTGCATCCTTGACATTACATAATTACATGACACAAAAAAATAAATAAACATAACACAATATTTTTATATTGGGATACGTGTTAGGGAAGCTGATTTTTGTAGTCGATTTACAACAGATAATTAAAAACGTTTAGTAAAAACTGGCTATTAATTTTCTGTGCAATTAATCACTATATTTAAGTTATAGATATTGATACATACACATAAATTGATCTTAATTTGAATACATTCCCTTCTCATATGATCTGATTATGTAACGATATGATCAGGTAATCCGGTTTATAAGATATGATTTCTTACGAGATGAATCTCATTACGTATTATTTGAGCGGTATTCCGAAATCATAATAAAAAAATACAAAATAATCAATGGGACTTGCAAATAGCTTGCAGTTATTTATTATATTAACGCATTGAACGTTCCAACCTTTTACGATACCAATAATAAAAATTAATTATGCGTATAAATACAGTCTTTATGCATGAACAGAGATTCAAATAAATATAACATTTATTGAACAATTAAACAACTATAAAGCGGTTTGATGTTTTATAAACATCCATTGTACTGGTATACATTCGTATATAAAAAAAACAAGTAGGAAAAGCTCACTCCGGAGGTAGTCGGTTCATGTTTGTAAAATTTCGGTTAGTGCCCAAATAAACTGCCGTTTGTCTCGCGATGTGGTGCAACTACCTGGCCCACCACCACCACCTTCTCTTCTCCACCACCGACCTACCAAACGACGACGATGACAACTAAACACGGCATCTCATCGTCACCGCGAGCTTTTAAAAAGCATTTCGCTGTATTCATTCATTAAACATAGAAAGGCGTTATTAGTTCTGATTAAATTCCTGCAATTAGTTTACGTTTTTTTTTATGGATTTGTTAATACAGTTCGATTCTTCATCATGCAACAGGTTAATTTAGACTGCTTCGATTTACGTAATATAAATACCGCCACAGAATAAAATTGAAATCAAAAGCACATCAACGCGTTACTGACAGTGTTGCGGCCATTTAGAAAATCAACGAGGAGCAATCGGCGGAGTCGAGCGGGTAGTAAGTGGTCGTGACTTACTTCAGACATTAATCTTTCAAACCAACAGTAGAACGTGATTGAGATTGTTCGAGGTGTAGATACGGACACTTTGCCCATTGCCAGAGGCGGAACTGACCGGGTATACTCATTCATCATTGTTATCAGTGAATATTTGCAAGTGATCGACGTACTTGGCGATCGGATCTTCGACATAGTCGGTATGTGCCGGGGGAATGCCACAAAACATCGTTCGTGTATTCCTCGAGTTGGCAGTCAAATA
This sequence comes from Philopotamus ludificatus, assembly GCA_022495035.1. NCBI lineage: Eukaryota > Metazoa > Arthropoda > Insecta > Trichoptera > Philopotamidae > Philopotamus > Philopotamus ludificatus. The sequence continues at coordinate 81,985 of JAGXCT010036237.1, forward strand.
TTTTAAATAACGAACGCAGAATAAATTTATATCCATAAAGGTTAAACACATTTTAGTATGTTTGCTAAATGATACGAACACAGGAAATGAATCGTTCAATGGTACATGCGGATCTAGGAGAATGAGTTGTATATTTTTATTGCGTTTGTAACACAGGTGTGAACTCATAGACGTGATACAATATAAAGGTTACACTTCTGATGTGCTTGCTCTATGATATAACTCAGTGTACATAATCATAATAAATTATATTTAAACATAATTGTTTTTATTGGAGTATATATAAATTAATCAAGAAACTAATGTGAAATGTTTGTAATAGCAGCCGAAACTGTAAATAAAACTCAAATATGCTTTTATAGCATATAAGTACTGTCAAGTAGTACAGTGCTATGTAGTTTTAATATGTGTACTGATAAGGACGGAGCTTTGAAGAGCTTTCCTCAGTTGATCAATTATTTTAACCAAAACCAGGAAAGTTTATTTGATTCAATAGTATGCCGAAAATTCAGAAGTTAATCATTAAAATGACAAGAGAAATATAAAAAAGATTGATACTTTGAAGCCAAGCCAAAGAAATTTTATATCAAACCCAAGTAGTTGGAATTCAGAATTATAATCAATTTTTAAATCTTTGAGGTGAAATTTTGCAGATGAAATTTATTGTCGAAAGATTGAGAAAATGAACCAAAACTTGCGACATTTGGGTCTCATACTAGCCAATCATAAATGTCCAATCCTGTTTTACTACCAAGCGTCGCACATTTGACCCTCCGAAAGTTGTAAATTTACATCATACACAGTAGACATCTCGCCAACGGATCACTTGTTTGAGCATTTCGGCAATTATGTAAAGAGTAAGGTCTTCGACAATGTGGCTGCTGTGAAAGATGCATTTCAAGATTTTATCAAAGTGATGATATCGGAACTTATGTAATTGTAATAAATTTACAAAATTGTGCTAACTCTATAATATTGATAATAAAATTTATTAATTGTTAATTCATAAATTCGTTACTAGGTAGTGAAAATTAAAAGTGCAGGATTTTTCATTACATGCTTTAATGAGAATTAAAAATTATTTATTCAATCGGATGATATGAGAATAAAGTGATTAGTCAATTCACAATGCGACAATGCGAGAAATTATTGGTAAAGGGTAAAGGTATTACGAAGCAAAATATTAAAAGAGATTATCAATGATGTTTTTAACTCTTTCACTTACTGTAAAGTACATTCATTTTTTTTAAACAGTACGGTTTTTATATGTAACGTCAGAGGTAAGCAAGAAAATCAGTTCGGTTGGTCTATGACATGTGTAGATCAATTCGTCGGTGAACTAATGTTATGGTTATGGGAAACATTAACCCGGATATGATTCCAGAAGGATCTCGCCTCTCAAAGCGTTTGCTATACTACGCATTAAAAATCGCCACAATTTTATACAACAAGAGCAGGGCCCCATTATTTGGGTTGTATCGAGTAGAGTGATCTAATCAACATGTGTCATGAATCAAGATAAAGAAAACGTTACCTCCATCCCAACCTCCTGAGTTTATAAACACATGGGTGGCCAAACTTGTAACCACTGCTGGCGACCTGCTATGCAATTCAATATCAAGTTAGTTTATTCATATTAATTATTGATATATAATAGTAATTCCCTAAAATCAGATTCACATTCTTCTGGTAAAGCTCTGAAGTTTCGTCTTTGCAAACTGTTTCCACAAATAAAATTAACTATTTTGAAAGTTTCATTCATCACATCCAGCTGGTGGATAATGCAGTGCTAGTTGGTAAAACTTGGAATATTATTAATATCATCATTTTTACAATGAGTTATAAACCTATTATGCTTTCCATCCATAGGAGGTGCTCCGTCAGTCGCAATCAACACCAGTTTATGTAATGGAAACTTTGTTTTATTAATTAAAGACATGAATAAATTATATGTGTTTCTTAGCTCTCGTTTATTCCTTCATCGGTAAAACTGTTCCTTGGTAACATACATATCTCGCAATCCCGTTCGAATAATTACACATATATCAGTGACATCCGTTGATTCGTCGAATTACAAGGATAGGAAACTGCATTTATTCCTATTTTCACCATAAAGAAATTTATAAATGGATACACTTTTGTAAATTAACTACGGAAAAAAATGTACTGTATCTTATGGAACCAAAAAAATTGATGTCTGAATTTGTGATTGTTTGCTTCCACCATTGTATCCATCCGAATACAGAGAGTCCCACGTTACATCTATATTTTTACAACAATTTATATATATTTTTACAACAATTATTTTTTGTTTATATTTGTTCTAACACGATTTCTAAAAACAGCATGTTAATATGTGTATTTTCAATTTTGCGCGTTGTTATGTCCCGGTATTGATTAGCACCAAAAAAAATATAATTGTATGTCGCAATAGCAAATGGATGACCAATGGGTAAAAAAGTTAACGAAATGGTGAAATGTATCAAAATACAGCTGCTTTAATTCACATCAATATCCTAACTTTTGATTCCTACCTAGATCGAGCTTTCAAATTATAAGAGGACCTTTAAATTTGTATAGCTAACTTAAAACAACTTATGAAACAATAACATAGAAGTGGATAACAGATTTCCTAATAATCAGAAATTCAACAACACAGGACAATGATAACAAAAAAAGCATCATTAGATTCCAACACATTAGATGTCGTTAGTATTATTTTTATGAATAATATTAGTATAATTTATTTATTGGGTTTTTATTATTACCACTTTTTACATGTTATTCTAAATCACAATTTTGTTATTTTTTAAAATAATGCGATGTTCTAATGTACCTACATTTAAATCTTTAACTTTTCTATGAATTCTATCATTTTTACACAGTTTTTGGTGGAACGTATCTGCCGTGCAAAAAAGAATTGAGTGTAAAAAGGGTAACATGACAAAATATTTTAATTTAATAATAATGTACAAGGATTGAAAAAATAAGAACATCTTTAATTACTCATCCTTAATTACTTATACGTAATAAAACATTATATAAAATACAACGTTCTTCTAATGTTTGAAGCACTTTTTAGTGTGGCAAACTTGGCGAATATGGAGGCTGTATGTCATCATAAGAGTGTTGTTTTTGGGTTAAACTCTTTTCACATTTTACATTTTTTCTAAGATCAAAAAATCCCCGAGCACAGGCAAACACGTAAAACCTTCTTGGCATTCAATAATAAAGTAAGCATCGAATATCGATACACCAAAATATAAAACTACAGTAGTATAGCTTTGATGTATTAGAAAGTTTATTACATCAAAAATTAAAATAAAAAAAATATGAACACGTATATAATAAGTAACGAATATTCATTGGGACCCTCTGGCATATAGAGAAGTGAGTCCCGCTAAGAGAATTTTCCGTTTGCCTATAAATCAGGCTTCCCAAAACTTTCAGTTTTCCCGAAGACGTGCTGCAATACACGCGACTGCAGCCAGGGACCCCGGGACCATAAGGGAGCAGGCAGACGAAGGAGCCCAAAGCAGAGGAGGGAAAAGGAGACTCCTCCTCCGCCGGCACAACGTCCTGCCCATAAATCCCCATCAACGAAGTTCGCATCGTTCGTCTTGCACCTGCAACTGGGGCTGGCCCAACTGCGGTGATTTATCATGGAAAATACCAACGGAAAAATAACATTCTGGAAGCGTGTGTGCATGTATGCCAACGTTTACGGATTTGCAAACATTCCCACTGCATCCATTCATAAGCAATATTAATTATAATCGCACAAATCAATACGATTAGACATACAATAAACGATAATAACTGTTATAATAATATGAGAAAACTTTAGTATAAATTCAATTCAATTCAAAACTAGTTTAAATGCACAGTACTGGTCTCTACTGAGCCACCTAATCTTTCAGTCAGCGATTGCGGACAAAAGTCACAGAGACGTTGTTTTTATACCTGTGTCTGTAGTATGGATAGATCATAATTTCATGCATCGCTTATTGGCATAACTGGAAATAGGGGTTCAGTCAAAATGTTAGAAAATATTTCAGATTTATATTTCGTCCAAAAAAAAAATCAATTGATGTAATAATAATACATAAAATTAAATTTAATATTTAAGTACGAATCTTAGTATGTATTATTAAATTAATAAAAAGATTTATTTTAATGTATTGTCACCCCGTTTTCACAAATCACCCCAGGGAACCAAGTTGGCATATCAGGATGCATCTTCAGCTATTGTGCAGTTATCTTTCTCCATTGTATAGAGAGTGCAGCACGAAGAGAACGACGCGATGCACAAAAAATATGCAAATAATTTAAATATCCCAACGTTCTGACTTCATTATGCTGCCGACCGAAGCTTTCCTCTCTGGCTTATTTTATTACGTCTAAAGGTGGTTGAGGAGAATTAAAAATGTCCTTCTGACAAAAAATAAATTTTAGCAAAAATAAAATAGAATTTTAAAATTTGCGAAATACAACACGACAGTGTAGTAGTATATTTCCATGACGTCGTATTCGGTATAGTTTCACGAAACATCGGCGCAAAGTGCAAAGTTTAAATATGCGAAATCAAATTTATACGATTTTACTAGAAATTTAATTTCGCACTGTTATGAAATATTTTATAATGAAAAATGATAAAAAATGAGTAACGATATTTATTTTTACGTGCTTCTTTCGTTCATGATTATAATTAACGTCTGAATAATTAGCATGGCGGAGTGAGATTAAACTGCACTATCATAGTAATATATTTTAAATTATGAATATTTTATGTAAATTATGTAATATTTTTTAGTGCACCGTGTTATTATATATACATTTGTATATGCTTGTACAAAAATAAAAAAAAGGAATTCTCTGAATTTATCTCAAGATCAATGCAAGAAAATATGCGACTAAAATAAAACTACGATTACGAAACTACGACTTTTTTTAGCAACCTTATTTATCGTTTTTTTATTGTGATGTATACATATATCCAACCCTCGATGAAGGACACTTTTTCTATCAAAGCTGGATCGCCAGCAAAATCAGTTTAAAGGATTCGTCAATAACTTTTATAACGGCCAACCCTTAACATTTATAAAGACGTATAAAATTAATTATTTAATGATTATCCGAGAAGATCACATCTTCATGATCTGAAGTACATTTGAAAAATCTAATGAAATGGATTCAATGTTCATATGAACTATTTGAGTATATCAAAGATTAGCGAATAAAAAAATAATGCACACTATTTTCAAGACAAAGATTTACACTGGATTTTATATTCACTATAATTTTCAGGACAGCGAAAAACGTTTTCGTAATATGTATAACCGAAGTTGAACACTACCTGAACAATCATTTTGAATCTATAGCAGCAACTTTTGAATAAAGAGGATAAAAATCTTCAGTGGAGATATTTATTTGTAGATTACATTAAAACATTTGGAAATATTTTTTTTGGAATATTATTTTACATTAGAGTAAACGATATTATTTATATAATAACAAAGTATTATTCAAATAATACATGAAATAATATATTAAATGGTAAATAAAATACATCACAAACTAATAGAGTGCCAGGATGAATGCATATGTCTGACGAGGTGAGGAGTTGAGCACACAACTAGGTGCTCCAGGCGATATGTATGACGAAGTTCAAGGCCTCAGCCTTGGCCTTTGGGTATCTTTGGCGCCAGATCTATGTTTGTCTAATATTTTTTCACCATATTTATTTAACAGACTATGATTTATACGTTTCTTTGGCTCACATACAAATTTAAACATATAATTGTGCATAATATATAATCGAATGTATACATATTATTAAATAAATATAGTGATCTCAATTTATGTATTTTCGGAGATTTCTTGATATTGCCGATATATTTATTTATATATTCCGCCGTATTAGTAATAGGCAGCCAAACTCAACTCGCTATGAATTGCTAATACACTGACACCGAGATGGAACGTAACAATGTCTCGCAGGTAAAAAATTAACCTAAACATACATAATATAACAAGAAAAGCGAAGAAAATTCGCGTCATGTACTCATTATACTTGCATCAGAGCGACAGGACCAACTTCAAAACTTACGACCGTGATGAACTTCATTGTGGAGAAAAAGTTTCGGAATTTTCCGGCGAATTTTTTCCCCGAGACTAAATTTCCGAAGGCAGTCAGCAAAGTTTACGAGCGATGTGGAAGGCCAACTTAATAAAAAGTTTGCCTGCCCCTGGCCAGACGACAGATTAACCCGTCGATGGATGATCGCAATTGCGCATTGGGCCACACTCGCAATACGACAGTCAATCATAATTATAATGATATACAATAAAATCATTAGTATTAGACCACTAACCCTATCATTATTTGAGAATAACCAAATTAATTTATATTTTGGCAATTAAATTTAGTTGTTAATAATAAACATTCGAGTTTGATTTTCAATAAATGAAATTACTACAAAAATCATTTTATATTTTTCATCAATGGATTACATCAAATTAGGAATAATTTATATAATCCATAGATATAAAGTAAACAATTTTGCAAGCAATTTTGGTAAATTTCTACAGCCACACGTTTTTATATTTCTTAATTTACGTCTTAAATATTTAAATCGTTGATAGTGTAATTTAATTTAGACTAGCGGGGCATATTCAGGTCTGCCCCAAACAGAACAGAAGCAAACAAAAAACGACCTTTTGTATACGGTAATACGGAACCTTTCTCTTAACCTCCACTACCAGCCAAACAACAACACTCAACTTCGCGTCAAAACTAGCGACCACGTGATCGGGTCGGATACAAGAATGCCCAAACACATACGAACGCGGTTCCGTTCGCGTATTTCAGCTAATTATTATTTATTATTAGGACAAATGTATTTGGGGCAGTGCCTCGGATGCCCTTAAGAACGAGCCACCCCTGGCTGGAATCGACATAAAGACGAAATACATGATATTACGGAGCACGATGTCTTTGATGATTCGTAACTAATTTCTGCCAGCATCAGCTAATTTGCAAGAACTGCGTTTTTGGAAAATTATGTGGATCTTGACTTTAATGTGATGACATCTGGAGTTATGGGTATTGATTGAATATATATAGTGAGTCATATTCACAGAAACTTGCCCAACAGAGAGCTCTCTGATAAAGAGAAAATCTAATTATTTAGTTTAAAAAAAGATGCTGTAAGATATATTTAGGGCCTTATAAGTTATTTTACAAGCATTAAAACGTACAAAATGTACAATATATTTATAGCATTGAAAATGCATGATTTTCTTAAAAAAATTAAATTGGTTTTTATGCATTCGCTAAACCAATTCATAATAAATGCATAGTTTCAAATATTTTAAAATGAACAAAATAATGTGAACAGTTTATTATAAAAACTGCTTAGTTGAACTTAAAAATAATTTGTAACTGAAAATAAATAAATTATAAAATAGCAGTGAATGGTATACAACATTTATTAATTGATTTATCAAGATCAAAAACATTAATGTCGATGAATAATGTTATTAAAAATTTTATCAATTTAATTATTAGAGATTATATTACATACATTTATTTCATAAACGTTATCATACTTTCGAGATAAATTTTCGTTAAAAAATCATATTATAAACTGTTATTAAATTGTCAATATTCACACAAAATATATTAATTTAAGTTTATTTTTGCACAAGTTTTATAATGTAAGAACTTGAGCGAGAATCTAATTTTCGATATGCTTAATCATGAAGTCAACTATTATATAATATGTCAAATTCATACATTGTGTCTAAAAATAAATATCAAGATTACACAAAAATGCCGAAATTATATATTTAAATAAAATTTCTCTAGATTCTCACTCTAATTTTAATCCAACTCTAGCTCGTTTGATAAACTGCTATATTTACGAGACCTTTTTTCTAAAAACATTATTAATAACTACAGTAGAACCTCGATTATCCGGACTAATTGGTGATGAAGGTAGTCCGGATAAGGACAATCCGGATAATCGAAAAAAAACATAATTGACAGGAAAAGACGATTATATTCAGTATGAATATTTTTTTTTTATTCAGTTTTATAAAATAATAGCTTTAATATTAAATTATTTTTTATTAAAAAAAAAACAATTATCGATTTTTGCTTAAAACTAGCTTTTCCTTTTGAAGCTGCTAAATCGCGAATACTTTTAAAACATATAAGTTGTCCTGAATCACACTCTTCTTGTACCTACAAGCCACTGTTACCTACAAGCCATTTGTACCTACAAGCCACTGTCACCTACAAGCCATTGGTACCTACAAGCCACTGTCACGTACAAGTTATTGGTACCTACAAGCCACTGTCACCTACAAGCCATTGGTACCTACATGCCATTGGCACCTACAAGCCATTGGTAACTACAAGCCATTGGCACCTACAAGCCATTGGTACCTACAAGCCACTGTCACCTATAAGCCACTGTCACCTACAAGCCACTCTAACCTACAAGCCACTGTCACCTACAAGCCACTGTTACCCCCCACAGTTTCACAGGCACTCTACAAGCCACTGTCACCTACAAGCCATTGGTACCCCCAAGCCACTAGTAACTCCATAAGCCATTGATACCTATAAGCCAATACACCTACAAGCCACTCTAACCTACAAGCCACTGGCTACCCATAAGCCACTGTTACTCATGCTTCATTGGTACCTCTACAAGCCACTAATACCACATAAAGCCATTGGTACCACAAGCCACTGTTACTTAAAGCCACTGTTACTCATAAGCCATTGATACCTACAAGCCACCTTTTCAGGCACCTAAGGCCACTGTCACCTACAAGCCACTGTTACTTTACAAGCCACTTTTACTCTACATGCTTATTGGTAATTCCCATAAGCCACGTCCACGAAACCAACCCTGTTTGTTCAAGGGGGTCTATTTTATAAGAGAAAAAATAGGACTTAAGTATTCCAACCCAAGATATTGATAACTATTCATAAATATCTTGACTTTTAAAAAAAAAAGATATTATAAGAATAAAATATTATACATGATAAGTTTTTATAATTTCTATGTCCCATGGAAGTCTATGTCCGCCTGTTGTATCATATCACACCCATTATGGTGACATCGTCTCAATTTCAATCTTTTAGAAAAGTGCAGCATTTTCACGTCTTGATGCTAAAGATTTTATTAGGTAGTTTCTTCCAATACCAACTGGTCTCTGGGTCAGCATTTTAAATAAATTATTCATTGAATCCTTCCTCCACAAAAAATGTTCACTGTGTCACCGAAAGTGTTTGCTGAAGGTATGTCGGCAGAAAGCTTTTCCCATGAATCAAGTCTCTGATACCATGTCGTCCTTTGAATCTTCATGCCAGCCTGAGCTTGCTTTGAATTTGGGGAATTCCATTTAATCTTGTAATAAAATATTGCCTTTCATACAATAATGGACCAGATATTGGTTGTCCAAAATGATCGTCTTCTTTGTATGAACCACATAAAATACACTTCTTAACTCTCTTCATTTCCTGATTTTTTCACAACTTTACGCTCTGAGGTTCCATCTTCTGACATTAAAACATTAGTACACTTTAAGATTTTTTTTACTTTGTTTTTTATATCCGAGATCGTTGACGTTCCGACAATTCATATTTATTAGGGGACAAAACCTGACTTGTTGAGTCTTGAACAAATGCATAAAATGCATTTTAAACACGTAAGTAAACAGCAGATGTGAAAAAAAATCAGCACGCCCGTACACAAAAAACTAATTCGTATTTTTTTTGTTTATTTTGACTAATCCGGATAATCGAAAATCCGGATAATCGAGGTCCGGATAATCCAGGTTCTACTGTATATATATTTTTTTTTATTAATAAAATATTTTATTGATTTTGCTCTTTTAACCGATCCGTCAGCTAATACTTTTATAGTTTTTTTATAGTCCTTTTCATATTTTTATTTTTACTAATTGAGTATGGATGAACTGCCTTTCTCTTTGTTACCTACAAGCCACTAGTACCCCATGCTTTCACTGTTACCTACAGGCCACTCTAACTCATAAGCCCACTGTTATTTCATAAGCCACTGTTACCTAAGTGCTTTCATTGGTACCCCCCCCATAAGCCATTGGTACTTCTGCTAAGCCACTGTTAATTAAGCAAGCCACTGTCACTCATAAGCCACTGTTACCTACAAGCCATTGGTACCTGCTGCCACTGTCACCTACAAGCCACGAATCCTACAAGCCACTGTCACCCATAAACTAATTGCTATTCATAAGCCACTGTCACCTACAAGCCATTGTACTTACAAGCCACTGTCACCTACAAGCCATTGCACTCATACCACTGTCACCTACAAGCCATTGGTACCTGCTAAGCCATCAGAAATACTTATACACTGTTACCTATGCTTACTTGGTACCTATACTACTAGTACCTATGTGCTTTCACTGTCACCTAGCAAGCTACTGTTACCTACAAGCCATTGGTAATTCTAAGCTACTGTCCACTGTCAGATACTCAACCTCAGCCACAGTCCGAAGGGGGTCTATTTTTATAAGGGAAAATAGACCCCAAGCATTCCAACTCAAGATATTGATGAATTATTCATATTTTTTTGTTTTATTTTGACTAATCCGGATAATCGAAAATCCGGATAATCGAGGTTCTACTGTACATAAATATTTGATTGATTTTTCAGGTGTAAGACTTTATACAATTATGTTTCCATTGTGCAGTCTCAACTCATTTTTCAATTTTAGGCCTCTTTATATTGCACTCAACAAAGAGCTTTAATCAAAAATTGCACCCTTATGATGACATATTCGCTATTTCCTGGGACTTGATATAGAGAATTTTGTTGGTGCTAAACTCCACACTAAAAATAGCGTTTCAGAATTGCTATGAACATTAGAAAAGCGCTGTATTTTCTTTAATGTATCATTATTTGATAGAGACTATTAATAATTATAAATAAATAAAGATTTATTGTATTGATAAATAAATAAAGATTTTATTCAAACCTTGTATAATGTTATAAAATTCAGATATTTTGTAATGTTACCCCTTTGAATTTTATTACAATGCAATTATCTTTATACACGGTTAATATGTTTCACCAAAAACCATTTATAAAATTATAGAATTCATAAAAAAAATGATAATTCGTTCCCTGCATTAAAAAATGGTGTTATTTTAAAAATGAACAACATTATGGTATAGAAAATCGTGTAAAAAAAAAAACCTAACAAATAAATTATACAAAATGTTATTATCCATAGATATTTATTTTAGCTAAGAAAATATAATACTAACGAACGTCTAATGTGTTATAATCTAATGAAGCTTTTTGTTCCTTATTTTAGTTCCATGTTGTTGAACTTCTTATTATTAGAAAATCAGATATCCACCTCTTTGTGTTTAATTCACAAGTTGTTTATACATTTCTGAATACAAATACATATAAATCTGCAGATTCCGTTGGAATTTTAAGGCTCGTAGCAATTTGCAAGCCCTCGTGAATTAAAACTGCTTATAGCTGATAAATTTAACCATTTTGTTAACTTTTTTACCAATTGGTCATTGGCTATTTTGACATAGAATCATGTTCTTTTGCGCCAATGAACATTGGAAAATAACAATGCGCAAAATCAAAAATACATTATTTCTGGGTATCGCGCTACTACAAATAAAACATTTAAAACCATTCATGATGTCAAAATAATTAGCACTTCTGTTTTAATCCATATTGGTCATATTTAAAAAATGATTCGCAAAAAAAGAGGCTGGGTATTAATAATATTCTGGCTCGCAATTTAACTTGCACGATATTATATATTAAATCAAATAAAATTAATTCGGCATTAAACGTTACGTATAAAACGGCAAGTCGAAATCTGCGACTCAAAAAGGCGATAAGTGCGCCGAAGGCTCGTCGGCCGTCTCGTAAAATGGCGCCCATTCGTCAACGCGCTCTTTATACGTGTGACGAATCTTCACCCATATGAGTCTAATGGAACGTATGGTCGTTTACCATAAATTATGTCCGTAAATCTAGCGCTTGATATAAATGTTTCGAGTGCGAAAAAAAATATTTTCAATTGACTGCATTAGTATAGCGGACGTCGTAAACAGCAATAAATTTCGAAACGCGAAGAAAAAATGGATTATCTCATTTCGCACGCATTAATTCATTTGTTGATTTAATAAATGGCGAGCGTATGTGTGGCCGATGGGCGTTTAGATATAGTGAGCCGGATAGTAACCCTCGTCTTGTGACAATGGTTATTTTTATGCGAATTAATGTCCCGAAAACTGTTTCTGGGCGAGGATTTCTAGACGATTTAATTTTTGAATAGGTATCAGTCGTTCCGTGACTACCCTTCTGCCGACCTACAGTTATTCATCGAAGACTTTCAAGTACAGCCAATTTAAAAACTGCAATAATCAAGATTGCGACGTGAGATTTTTAAACCTTTCCACTCTGTCCATTTTGTCGAATCAATGTTATTCTCATTATGTTTATTACATATATCAATTGAGAAAATAAATAAGAAGCATTTATAGGGTTTGATCTGATATCCGATTCAATAAAAAACGTTGATTACTAAAAAATCTTTTGAGGCAATACGTCTGGCTCACGGGGTGAAAAAGGCTAGGATTTTTTTTTAACTGAACTCTGAATAATATAAATGAAAATAAGCTCATCTACCTTACCCTAAGCATAATAGAGGTTTAACATAATTCACTGATTTATTTAGAAATCGAATAATCCTAGTGTACACAATAACTAACAAATTAATTAAGTTAATTTGATGCTCCTAATTATCTGCAACGTGATAAAAGAATCTCCTAGTTAGAGATTTGGCCAATAGATCAAAAAATACATATAAAGTCTTAAGATGAATTGTGGAGATATTAGTAGCAAAAAAATTAGGCTTAGACGGTTATCACGATATTTCAGAAGAAGATGACATAATTATATTTGAATAAATGTAGATTGTTTTAATAATATATGAAAAATAAGATATCTTCTGAGAATAATAACAAAAGTGTCCTATTTAGTATACAACAGAATGCATTGAAAGCAATTTTAAGATTAAAATAAGTACTTTAAATACATATTTATACTTATCATGACACGCCGCCGACTACCGAGACCGCTAAATACTCGCGGCACGTGTTACTAGTACGTTTCACTCTTGGCACATCATAGCCGATGCGAGCGTGAAAGAACATCGCTCCCGTGGCTACAGAAGCGAATATTGATGTTTTTATTTTTTTTTGCAATTGCGGACAATAAAGGTCATTAATTATATATATATATATATTCTTTAGACTTTTTTTAGACAAATACAAAAATTTTGTGACATGTGGGATTTATATTAAATGAGTTATTCGAGAAAAATCAAAAAGTTGGGGACCCAAATAGGCCCGGCTGCGTTTAACATTAAGTAAATTTGTATGAAAAGCTCTTGAAAATATTCAATGATTGCAACACACCCAGCAAATTAAGAGTTATCGAACCTTGATAAAGTTTTTTAGGATTAATAATTTTAGTAAGAAATTTTGATTTGCAAAAAGTCATACCTTGAATATATTTAATTTAATTTATTAATTTCGATTTTTAAAGTAGAGATTTCTTTTCGCAACTTTTTCTTACTGAAAATCAAAGATTTATCAACACTATCCATGTAAACGATTGCATTTATTATCAGATAGGGATGCTGCTAAATATATATATTTAATTTTAAATAAAACCATATGCATATATATATACTTAAATATGAAAATATTTGAACATATTAAGCTAAATACATAAAATTCGTTTAATGTTACGAAATAACAAGCAGATTTAAAGTAATGGACGTATTCAAATGTATTCAATCAACTTTATTAACATCTGGGATGTATTTACTGCGCATTACAGAGTATCGAATGCGCAAAAGTTGAAAATATTACATGCATAAATAACATATCCTTTGTCACTTTATTGATATCATAAACTAAATAAATACGATTTGACATTATAATTTTTAGCGATTGAATGCGCTTTGCGATAGGATAAAAAATGCGATTTCCAATTATATAAATCCACATGATATCTAAAATTTCCGATGTGTTTTCGTATAAAATTATATGCTAAGCCTATGGTCCCCAGACCTAGACAATGTGGTTTTTGTTAACAGGTTCTATGCCCGGCCGGTTTGGGACATACAAATGCACGGAAAAATGTATATGTATATACACATATGTATATAAACACACATGTGGACACATAAACATAGCTCAAGTGTAAATTAACCGCTAATACACACGAACAACGAAAATCTTGTTCTGTTGCATTTGGATGACTCGGAGACATAACATCGTAATATATTTATTTTGTTGCAACAAGATGCAAATTGCGTTTAACATAATTTATACTGCAGATAAAAACAAAACACATAATTTTGTAAGCAAGATAATTTTGTTGATGAGAAAATAATAATAAGATATGTTAATTAATTCGTAGAAATATACGAATGTAGTATTTTCATATTTAATATGGCAACACTAAATGTAAAAAACATATATAGGATTGACAATTAATACTATGGTGCTTTTTATTTAATTTTCTGAGCTTCCGTTGCATTTACCATGCTCTGCCACGGAAACAGCGCATACATTCGAGTATTCAAATTAGATTTTTTATCCATCAATGCACCAAGGTTTTATAAAAGTGAATGTTAAGGTCAAGACCACAACGTGTCTAAAACAACTTTTTGTGTCATTAATTGTGTGACTCGTATTCCTTCTTTTTTTATGCTCGAGCCCACAATCTTTGTATGAACAGCCAACTTCCATCGGACACTGTGACAACAGAATTCGCTCTCAGATTTTTGATACGAACATATATCGCAGTAGAATGTCATAAACCATTCTAGCAGACACAACTCTAATCCAATCTGAAACATGGCTACAGCAGCACGGAATATATTTTAATAATAACATTCCAATAATTCATTTAAAATAATTACGATATATAATTAATACAATACGAGATGCTGTAAAAAATATATGTAGCCACATAAATAGCCATATATATAAATCAGCTAAATATAATTGATCGTAATTAATAAATTTAATTATTTAAAAAATCAATGGAAGATATCAAATGTACTTATTTCAAAAAATGTTATCAAAAAAAATCGAAATAAAATACGAATAACGGATTAGATCTAGAAGCTAATATTAATATTAGATATGTTTAGGTGTGATTTGCGAGTGCGAAAAATACAGTCGAAAACGAGTAAAAATATTTAAATATAACTGACCTACAACACGTTTTCGTCACACCTGAACAATGATGACAAATAACTTCACAGAGCGTGGATCAAGATCAACGTTTATACCATCAGGTTTTATGGTCATATCTAATTTAAAAATCCATTCTAACTACCTGACGATTAGATATATTGTGTCACTGTAAACTAATTTATTTCAACAATATAACCAAAATTGTATATATGTAAATAATCAAAATATCACGACAAATCCATCAAATAAATATAATAGCCAAAGAAAAAATAATAATGATAGTGCATCATTTTTTTAAAGCAAAGTCACAATGTATTTATTATGTGGATTTTTTTTTGATATGCGGTTTCTTTTTATGCCATCTCTCGATCACGCCTATATCATTTTATGACGTTCTCTCCAAATTCTACAGTCTATTATATTATTTACAGTGGATCCGTATATATTTTTGCCGGTCCAATTTTATTGCAATTTTACCGCATGCCAATTGCTTTCATGCATAGATAACCACAAGAATCATTAGAGCAGTCCGTGCAGAAAAGGCAACGGTACGTATTGTTAGAACACTCTGACCGACAATGAATCTGCACATCTCTCTGCTGTACATTGTCAAGGACAATGCAGAAGCAACAAAATCCGAATCGCGTTTAAATATCGAATTGTAATGGATGCATCAATTGATTTTTTGCGACAAATTTTGTCATAGACTATGCCATAGAAATATGTATGTGGGATAAGATCCCACACAATGATCGACATCTATTTTTGATTCAGAAAAGATTGATGCATGGAAAATTTCGACAGTGTTTATTAAAAACGCTTACATTTATCATAATAAATTATAGTAAATGTTAGTATGCGAGATTGGTATTTGAAATGAAAATTTATGTCAATAATTCCTACGCTACTTGGATGGCGGTATAGAAATACGCTTCAAGGAACGAAGACTAAACAAACTACAAAAGCTTTACATGCCGACGCATTGTATGTACTCACGTGTTTTATGGTATTTTAATTTTTTTAAATGTAAGCAAAAATATTAAACTGTACACCTGATCCTCTACGCAGTAGATTTGTTTTAGAAATTCGCACGTGAATTAAATTACGCATAAATAAATAATAATACATTCCTCCTATGCAAATTTGATACATATATTTTTTTAAAAACGCTAAAATTGGTTCTTTATATTCACATAAAAAGGTAACTTATTTATTTTATATTCACATAAAATATAAAACAACGCAAATGACGTTTTGTTCTATAAGTTAATGTTTTTTTATCTCTTAATAAGCCTCAAAATAACGTGTATAATCAAAATCTCGCAAAAACATGATAAAGAACAAAGAATATTTTTAAAAAAAAGGAATGATGAAAAAAAACTTTTAAAATACTTTAAATCGGGTACTGTACCAGAACCGAAAAAATATCGGTGTATTTCGGTTCGATACATAATGGAAGAAAAATAATACTAATAAAAATATTTAAATTTTTGGTAACTGAACCGAAAACCGATAAAACAATAAAACAACACAGTTTAAAGCCCTGCTTTAAATTGTGTTATTTTGTTGTAAGCAAACAAAAGAGTGAATTCTGATCCATTTCAGTTCATATTATAAATCATCATTTGATTTTCTTTCTACGATAAATAGAGTTTAGATGTTACTGTGAAAAGGTTATTATTTTTATATCGATGATTGTTTTTAACCTTTTCCACTACGTTGGCCAGACGTCTTGGCCCAAAAGATTTTTTAGCAAACGAATAGCTCTTTTAATAAATTTATAAAAAATAATAATAAGAGTAATTCATAGATCGACTAAAAGCGGACCGTGTGGAAGATGTTGCAATATTTAAAATCAACTTTAAAAAAATATATCAAATTATGATTTTACACATAAGAATATTTTAATGAGCAAAATAAAAAAACTGACGATAAATTATCATTCGCTGAAGATGTTCACGATAAAGTCCCGCGAATTTGTTGGTAACTAAGTTTTTTCCAAAATCCAGTTTTTTGTGGAATACTCAACTATGTGGTTGCTATAATCCTTCATAAAAATCTCTTTCGTTTCTTACTGGCGCGCACAATCAAGTGCCTACATTTTTTGAGGGGTGCCCGTCGTTCTCTCTGCTAGGATAATAGTGAAAATGTGGAATAACGTTGTAACTGCATTCGTGAACTACGTTTCTCTACAATTTCATATGTTTTTCTTGTTTTTTGTTGATTTGAAAATAGTTTGGTATATTTTTATTTTTAACCGATCCATCTGGTGGCTTGAAAACAACCGAGTCGTCCGAAGAGGGTCTATCAGAGACCCCAAGCATTTTGAGTTAAAGTATTGATGAATTCTGCTATTTTTTTTATCTATCTATATCTATATCCTGTTATTTTTTTTTAATATGAATTATTCTAAGAATAAAAACAGTTATTCATGATATGCGTCATAATTTGGCACTCGGCGATGTCAGACTGAGTATACTCCGCCGGCTGAGTTCTCGCGGCACATGTTACTAATACGCTTCACTCGCAGATGGCACATCGCACCGGATGCAAGCGAGAAAAAACATCGCACCCGTGGCAACCGAAGCAAATATTATTGTTATTATTATTTTTCGCGGACAATAATTGTAATTGCAGACAATAAAGGTCATTGATTATTTATAATTTTCATTGTTTGTGATATGTAGGATTTATATTTGAAGAGTTAATCGAGAATAATCATAAACTTGTGGTCCCAACGAGGCACAGCTACGTTAAATAAAGTATGTGTATGAAAATGTATCTTTTGATTTAAAAAAAAAACTATTAAAAATCGACAGTGAATAAAACAAAGTTTTCTTTCTTGAATACTGTAATACACGACATGTTAGTTACCACCTTATTCGCGACGTATTAAATTGTTAAGATAATAGGTAATCTCTGATATTCGTTATTATTTCAGGAAAATATATAGATAATATATTTGGATTGAGAATGAAAATAATATTATGGATATGAATATGAATTATTTGTATAATAATATACAAGAAAATAATCAATTTGAAAAGTCGTCAATGAGCATTATCTTACAAATACTAGATATTATTACAACGCAAATGCAACATATTAATATCAGACATGATGCCATGATGTTACAAAAAAATGGAATTTTCCTTCAATGGATCGCATCGAACGTCGAATTAATCTATGAGTCATCGATGACGTCACACTGATTGATAACATATCAATGGTGAGATGCATATATAGCGCTTATAAATCAACGCTCATTAATTTAGCCACAAAGCGTCCATCATTATTATACATGCAATTACATCTCGCCGAGCGGACGGAAGCCTAGAATTAAGAAGCTCTCGGTACATCAATTACGCGATTAATCCATTATTCGGATTGTCAAGGTGCAGAATCTTATTGCCGCGACTGACAGATCGTCAGCTGCATCATCTCCCGGTTTTTGCATCGGCGCCGCCGCACTTGCGTCTACGACAAGTGATGCGTTAAACATTTCTTGCAGACCACTTTCAAGGTCCGCACGAATTGTCAAAATCACGTTGCAATTTTTTTTTCGCCGATGCAAAATTGTTAACGAAAATAATAACAATAATAATAACAACGGAAAAAAAGCCCAGCAAAAACAATTGGCAAGCCACCGGAACGTTAATATGGCGAATTTAACTGTGCGCCCAAGCTCACGTTTCGGACATCAATAGCGCAGAAGTGTTACACTAACACATTTTTTATGGAATTAATTTCACCCATGTCAAATTGATGAATCTGGTGTATAAACGATGAATTTTAATTTATTTTTGGACTCTGCTACAAATGAATTGTGCCATTTTTGTTATGTACGCTTCATAAGATTAATATAAATAAAATATAAGCGTACGAAAATATTTGTCATAATATGCGAATAAATCGCGTAAACTGTTAAAATAAACCGATATTTAATCTCATTTTCTTTTTTCATGCGGTTTTCGTAAAAAAATGTAACAAAAATAAGAGCACCATTTTGTAATTACATCCTATAAAACTGGGTTATTAGACTTTTACAAAAAAAGTGACAAATTATCCGAATTATTTTTATACAAACATTTTTTTGTGACTGAGAAAAATTGAAATCGTTTTTAATTACTAAAGTATAACAGAAAAATATTTTGATTATATGGATGTCTTGTCTTAATTTAGAGGTCAACATTTTGGTACATCCAGCGAACTATGAACAACAGACGAAAGGAAATGAAGGCATGCCTAGTTAGGTAAGCCACTGCATATATGTCTGTTTTTTAAACAGTTACATCATTTTTGAGATTCGTTTTAATTTAGACCCATTCATTAATTATAATTTTTGAACATTGTTTCCGTGCGCTAATGCATCAAAAATGTTCTGTTATCGCCAAAAATGGCGCATCGGGCAATTAAGTTCGTCAGAAATTAAAATAAATACCCAAAAAAAAATAATATAATTATTTCAACGTCCCTGAAAAATTATCTAAACATTAATTTTATTAAAATAATATTAATAAAATACGAGCAGTTCATAATTAAATCTGTTTAAAAATATAATGTGGGATTTTCCTCGGATATTTAAATTACCTCGAGAATTTTGCCTATCGCTACAATAATTTTCGCCATACATGTTTATTTAATGTTTTTGGCATTTCTTAAATGTCGTAAAAAGGTAAAGAGTAACATTTAAAAAAATGTATAGAATATATTCAAACATTCAATAATATTTTTTGTTGAATAGAGCAATCGACGGTTCCGGTTAAAAATGCATCCTGAAACCGTGCGTTTCTATCACGCATTTTGAATCACCCATGGTCAAGTGTGGATGTGCGCATTATTAAGTTAAGGCTAATACAGTTTTAATGACACTGCCTATAATGCATCAAAAGTTTGCGGCGCTCACTGCACTAATGCACTTGGCATCTCGGCACAGTCCACCGATGTGTATGTCGAAAATATGAAATTTGACATAAGGATAAAATGAAAATGAATCATTTGGAGAGTAATACGTCAATTGAGCAAGTATGATATTTTCCTGTTGATGTTATGAAATTTTTATTCAAATTTAATACGGGAAAACGACCATCGCATAATTGAACGCCTGACTGACGTGTATAGAAACGACATAATTATAATATTAGTATTTATTTATGCTAATATTTATAAAACACAAATTAAGGATAAGGCACAGTCATATTTGATAATTTATTTAAAAGTTGTTATTTTATTATTTTTATAATCAAAATATAAATATATTTACTGCCACACTTTCTGATTGTAC
>JAGXCT010036237.1:102591-116254 GCA_022495035.1 Philopotamus ludificatus
ATTATTTTTATAATCAAAATATAAATATATTTACTGCCACACTTTCTGATTGTACTTAAGGGTAGCGTAGTAATCGTTGTTGGTAGTCTGTAATTTACTTGATGCGACATTTTTTCATACAACTATATCATTTCCCTACTACTATCTATTTTTAAAGCACATTAAAGTCAGAGAAGCACAAAATTGCGTCATCATCATCATTTGCTAATATATTATCGGAAATCGTCTGCGCGAACATGTAAATTTTCTATATTATTAAGGTAGTTAGGCTATAAATAAATTTCGCTGCATCGCAACTATTGCATCATTGTCTGAAGTTTTAACTTTTAAAACCAATTTATTTAAATATAACATATATCTAAAGGGTCTGCGAGTCAATTGTTTTACTTCTAATTTTTTAAATTTAAAACTTAAGAACACATTTCTTTAAATCAATGATTTCCAAGGTGGTCTATATTACTCTATATGAACCCACATGTCTAGGGGAAAAAATGTGGTCCTCGATATATAAATGGATCCGCGTGATCGGTGACCATTAGGTTGGATTTAAGGTGTAGTTTGGAAAGGGTTATGAGCAGTTCTGTCTTCAGAAAGATATTCCTGTTGCTTATCCTGCATTATAGGTTATCGCAAGAACGTTTTTAATAGCGTTTCCATCTTCATATTACGTGGAAATGGGTTTAAGCGCGGTTACCAATCTTATTAGGAAAAAAATGGTTGCAAACCATTGAACGCAGAGATTTAAATCTATACCTCACTAATTTGAAAGCTAATATTGAAGCATTGCTATCGGAGCATCAGGTTCATTCCTCTCATTGATAGCACATTTTATGTATTCAGTATATGTAATAATTTACTAAGTTCGAGTTTGAGTCGTTCCAAATCCAAATATTTACTTACATTTTGTGTCGTTTCAATAAAAGTATAAATACAAATAATACATGTTTTTATTTTTTTACAATTTTTCACTATACAAAAAACCTTATTAAAGTGAGTAGCAGTCGATGTTAATAAGTTTAGTAAAAATCAATATTAGCCAGGTAGGAAGGAAGGTCTACGGAAAACAAAAAGAACGGCAAAAGGTCTGCACCGCAAAAAAGTTTGGATACCTATGCTCCTATTGGACGATATAGAAGTGGATTTGTAACACATGGGATGTTTCATAATTTGGTCATTACTTTAGATTTTCCTACTAATCAATATGACGCGTAAATGACAAGCACACTCGGCGATGTCCCGCCGCAGACTGAGGACAAGCCGCCCGTAGACCGATCGCCAAATTCTCATGACATGTTTCACTAGTATGTGTTTGACTCCCACTTGGCATATTGTACCCGATGCGAGCGAGAATAATATCGCACTCGCAGCTACAGAAATGAATATTGTTGTTTTTATATTTTTCGCAAAAATAAAGGTCAATGATTTATTTTTTAGACTTTTTCAGACTAATAAAAAAGGTTTGTGAGATGTAGGATTTATATTAAAGCAGTTATTCGAGAAAAATCAAAAACTTATATACTACAGGACACGGCTAGGTTAACTTCTGAGATGCTTTTTTCGGTTTTGCGTTTGTCTTCTTCAACGATTTTGTCTTTATCTCCACAACCTTGGTCAAAAGTTGTCCATTTATTGTTTTTATTTCTTTATACAGTATACACTTGTGCCAATTTTTTCCATATTTTAAGCGCTTTTGAAACGAAATTTTAGGTACAGCGTTTAGCTCCTTCAATAATTCCACCTATATCTTTTATATATTGACATTTCTTTTTATGTTTTTTTACTTATCTTCGGAAATAGGAAGAAATCTCAAAAAGTCGCAATGTATGGAAAATATCGAATTATCATAGATAACAACGGTGTTATTTTTGACTAAAAATTCTTTCCACATATTAAGATACGTCAGGGACAAGTGTACTTGTCCTTATAAATCTTGAAGATCAGTGAAGATAAATAGCATTAGATTAATAAGAAAAGATTTTTTTACGGATACAATTTTATGCCATATGTATTGTGGGATTATCGAGGAATAGTTTATAATGTTTAACCGAGATGAAACAGTTAATTTGTACGTATACAATTATAAACGTCACGTAGGAAAATCGTCCTCGCAAAATGAAGAAACGTTATTTTACTTCAATGATAATTTTAATTAATTACGCAGTCAGTTTTACTACACACTCTTAACTCTTCAGACCCGATTTTTATCATTTAAAGGAGTTAAAAAAATGTTACTAACTGTAAAACATTTTTTATTTAGAAACAAGACATACAAAATAATATTTCTTAAAATTATTAATGTTCAGTATAATCAAATTAATAATTAAATTATGTTGTTCAGGTAATTTTACATACATGTTCTATGGCAGTCGTATCATCAGACGATCGCACATAAGAAATACAATTACAAAGAGTGCAGTGTAAAAGATTTGTTTTTGTAAAAGCACTAATTACCCGGTCGAAACATTGTTAAGTGTTGTAAAGCATTCACGGGTTATTACCGACTCAACAAGGTGCAACACGCAGTACGGAGGATGCATTTCACGATATGCAATTATTGTTTATATCCATAAGCATCGTAACTCCCATTCGGCTTTGATTTTCAATGCATCGCTGAAGATAACCGGGATGACAATAAAAAAATAAAACTAACGACGTAACCGATACACTCTACATATTATTATGTAGATTTATTATTCATTTATAGTGCCATGTAATAGAATATTATACATATGCATATGCATTCTCCTCCTGTTCGAAGACGCATATCTTTGGGAGTATGACAAAAATAAAAAGCTCAAATTTATATGAATATTTTTACATCGAATCCATTAATTAATTGGCAGATTTTTTTGTAAAATTATTTCACATTTAAAATGTAATTAATATTTAATTTAAATTGTTATATAATACCGAAATTGCATCTGCATCGCTTAACCTTGGCACACTGCCCTTGTACATTTGCCATTTGTCATGTTTTTTTCTCGTAACCCGGAAATTCGAAGGAAGATCGAAATTTCTAGTAGGCATGTAACATCATAATTAAATCCAGCGATCATCAACCGTTAAACGATGGGCGTTAAATTAATATAAAACATCATAGCACAGACATTCTATTCCGATTTTTTTGTCGTCATTTGTAATAATCATCCCCATGTAATTGGGCCATTATTTTAGAGCCAAATGTATCCCATCCGTTTGGCAGGTAGACATCATTGCGTTGCATTAGTCAAAATTGTTAAACCGCAACGATTTTTTTTAAATCCGAATAAATATCACTTCTCACCCCTTTTCCTCATCATGACAGATGGGGAAAAGGATCATCAGAGTGATGTAAAAAAAACACAAATGGCGCAAGAAATGGTAGCTCGATGTTTTTTTTACTAACATTAGGATTTACCTTCTGCTAAATTATATATTGTTATACGGAAGTACATTGATGGTTTCAACACCTTAATTTTATTTTTATGCAGCTAATGAGCAAGGAAGTGTGAAACAGTTGGATCGTAACTATGGGAAATTTAGTCATGGCATTATGTCGTCTTCCGAAATAATTGCTTCGAATAAATGCGAAACCTCAAAGCTCTCGCGGTAATAAACGGATTTTATTAAATTTTACCGTTTGCCAAGTTGATTGATAAGATAGAGAAATGGGTATGTAATTGTTTTATTACGACCTAGGTTTTAAAAAAAACATTTTGTTAATTTGCAGTTATGTTCGTGCCGATAGTAATCATTTGGTAAATTGTTACCCTTCATCCTGATGTTAAATGTATCGTAATTTTCAATTACATATCCAGTAATGGCTGATTTATGAAAGCCAATATATTATGTGAGAATAATGAAAATTAATGCGAAAAAAAACTTAAGCAAACTAAATCAGAACCATGCTCATATGAGCTCATAGAAAAGTTCATGAGTATAAATTGAATTTTATTGCGCCACGATTTTTATATTTAAATTAAAAAATAAATTTGTTTGACATTACAAAGTTGGTGGTCAAGTATCAGCAATGCTGACAAGTAACATGCTGATCCATAGATCAGGTTTCTGCCATGGACAATTTGCGTCAATAAAGTCTGTAAATGTTGTCTTGCAGGCGTCACTACCAGTTGGTTTATTGTATTAATTAATACCTATATCCATAAATTGTTATTATATGGCATTTTTTTAAATTTAAACATATTTTCAATTATATTGTAGATTACATGACAATATTTAATTGCATGCTGCGAATCAAGTCGGTGTTATGGTAATCGGCAGCTTCTATATCGGTCAAAGCCGTATATCGGTCACGTCCATATATTCCTCGTGTCCACGCAATCAGGACGAGGCGCAAAGCACGCGTCCTCTTCATTCCTTTTTTCCAGCATCCAATTTAAACATATATTCATCATCCTAATCCATAAAAGTATTGTCTCAATACCAAAATTATTTTTAAAGTATAATTGAATTTGTAAATTTGCAATAATGACAATAGACTTGTTTAATATAAATAAAGCTTTCGTTGTGTGATATATAATAATATAATAAGTACACATTATTGAATAAATACTAGTCATATGTCATAAAAAATATAAAATCATTAATTAAAATAAATCTAAAATATAATAAAAAATATTCATATAACATAAGGCGCACTTTTCAATTTTTTCGATGGTAATACAATTCCAAGGATGTTTTTTTTATTTTAAAACTAATTATTAATATTAAACGCATACCAGCGCATGTTGCAGAATTGCAGAAAAATACGAGTTATTTAACTATATGTTTACGTATATGCATGCGGCTTGGGTTCCGCCCAGTTCTGGACGTCTATCTGTAGTTCAGAAGTGTCTGAAATTCGCGCCAACATTCGTCTTCGACGTATTTCTTGGACGAATGTCGTGTGCTGACCACGTAATTTAATCCTTTTTTTTATCGTCAATGAATAAATGCAGTCAAAATGCAGTCGGACGCGGCCGCGGATGCAAAGGACACACAGGTACCAACTGCGCGAACCGGTCCGGTCAGTTTTTTTCTTCGTCCCAGCATCCCTCCCCCCGTCCCGCGCAGTGGCCCCTCCAAACGATTTTTTATCCTGCAGCACAGGCTCGTATGTAAAATAAGGACGCATTTCGGATGTTTTTTCCAATGGTTTTTGCGCCCTTTCGGGGGCGCGGCCCGTCTAAGGACGCGAGTCTAGCGAGACTGTGCTTCGTCACTTCGCCTCCGGCTCAAATCACGATCCTCACAAATAAACTAAGTTCAATCTTTTATTTATGTGATTATTATTATTAACTATATTATTCGGTTAATTCGAATCCAGCGCTTTTCAAAAATGTATTTACGCATCGAACATATATAAGTAATTAAAAAAATATAAATTTTCTAAAAGCCATTTCTAAGAAATCAAATGTGTAGTCAAAAATATATTTTTGTGCAAAGATTGCAAAAATGATATTGTCCTAATCTAAATCAATATTAAAATGATATAATAAATATGTTTTCAAAAAATAAAAAAAATATATAATGGTAACAATTATTAAAATTTAAATACGATTTATAGACTTTTATAATTTATTTGATTTAATAATCTATTGATGTGAGTGACCATAGGTAATATAAGAAATTATTTACATTGGAATTACAGGAAAAGACTGGGGCCCTTACTTGCTGTACCGTAGCAATTTATTTGAATTGTAGTTTCTAATGGTGCTGCTGCCCACTATCAAGGATTTTATTACTATGTTATGTTCTCAGCAGGATATCAAGGAAATAAGAAAATTATAACAGATTTAAGGATTTTTGAGATTTACAGCGTGTGTAAGAAAGCACTTCTTAAAAATCGTCTTATCTAAAAAAAAACCTGTGATAATTGATTACCAACTGCAGAAACGTATCTGCTTTAACCTGGTGATGGGGTATATTGGGGACTTCAATTTTTTGACCCACTCTTTTAATATAAAAACCTACATGTCACCATTTCTTTTGTATTTGTCTTAAAAAGTCTAAATTATAAATAATCACACTAATAACTAAATAAATAAATATTATAAATAGTGAGTGCTGCGAGAGTTTAGCGGTCGGTCTACCGGTGGCGTGTCCTCAGTCTGCAGTGGGACATCATCGGGTGTGCCTGTCAATTACGCGGCATATTGATCAGTATTATATTAATCCACTTTCCCTCATTTCTGAGGATCGTGACCATGTGCATGATTCCCTTATGGAGGATCATGGACATGGGTTTCATGGGAATATATAGTGCTGTGGTTTCCCGTTGCCTTCTGCACCGCAGTGTTTATTTTTATACTGAAGAGCGCTGCTGCCCGCCTTCCAGCTAATATTTTTGACAATTATTTTTTTGTGAAATGAAGGTCGTCAGCCTTCATCCCACCCCTCTGTTGCCCAGCGCCTCTCAGAAGTATTCAGAATGGTCACCCATCTGAATACTATCTGCGCTCATTAGCAAATTAACTTTAACAATCATAATTTGATTGTAATTACCTCCGAGCTATGACGGGTCATATATTGATCAGTAGAAAATCCAAAATATCGACAAAATTATGAAGCATAACATGAATAACCATTTTCTTTTTTAGAATAATCCATTTTTTTTTAGCATTTTAAGTCAAGATATTAATGAAGAGTTTGTCAATAACTTGAATTGCAATGCTTGGGGTCCATTTTTCATAATAAATAGCCCCTTTCGGGCAACGCGGTTGGTGTAGAGCCCCCGTGACGGATCGGTTAAGGATGTTTGAGATTTACAGCGTGTGCAAGGCCCTTCTTAATAATTACAGATATTTGATGATTGACATTTTTTTAAAAAAATAGTTTTTAGTGAAAATTGTGAAAAAAAATATTATTCTTTTGAAGAATTAAAGTAAGATCTGACATATTTGAATACATTTATTTAAAAATTAGTCTAGGTGTATTAAATAAATTGATAAATCAAGGGCCTTCGTGATTTAAATATGATGTAGTCTATTGGGAGCCAGTGTTTTAATCCACCTCCGATTAAAGCTGCACTTTGAGGGATCTCGTCGCGGTAGCACGCCACGCTCCCCCCATACACGACTGGCAAGAAATAAAAGAAGTCCAGCGAAAAGATTTATATTTCATTTTTTCTGGAGTCGCCGGCAGATGAGCACATTAACCTCAATTATGAACAGTAGAAAAATAAATAAGCACCACTTCATCATCATCAATATCAACCTAGCGCTATTAGTTGACCTTTCAAGGTAGGAATTTAATTCGGAACAACTTCCAGAAAGGGGTCATCACCACCATTGTACATAACAATTACTATAGCAAATTAAATGATAAAAATCTAATATAAAAGTTTGAATCGATCATCCATAAACATAAAAAAAACACGTCAATAATTTTTCTATGAAAAATATTTGAAATTACTTTAGTTATTATAATCATTGATACGAAATCTGGATGATCCTTATAAGGCAAATGACCGACAGAATCGCTCGATCATACCGAAGGATTTAGGTAGGCTTCTTGACGTATCTAATTATAGCTATCACGATATAAATTTAATGGTATCAATATTTTAAATCCATACAGTATTAATCTTTCAAATTAATGAATTTAATTCGTGAACAAAAACAACGCTTACACTGTGAAAAACATGTGACGATAATAAAAATTAGAATATTTTTTGGATCATTTGACAGTCGGAGAAGGAGATCATAAATCATGACGTTCCACCTGTGCAGCGCATATCTCTGAATTCTCCCACGCATTTTAGACATGTGCATGAAATTTAAATATTTTTATTCATATTTCAATATGAAAAAAGTGCATTTTTTTCCAACATGTCTTTCGGCAAGGATCATCATTCCTGTTTTTATACACGCATTTTTATAATACGCTATGGGGGTAGCGGGGTCAATCTCCTTGCAGGGGTAGGCGTCTGACGCAACTCCATTAATCATGCTACCGTATATAAGAAACTGAGTTTATTACGTGTCTATTTACGTCTTTTAATTATATTATGATATAAAAACATTTGCAAATGTATATAAAAAATTCTTACAGGAAAATTTAAAAATCTTTTAAAAAAGAATATATATAAATAAACCGAGGTCATTGTATAATAATAATAATACATCGACGTAATTAAAAAAATAAAAAATAAAAATGTCCTGTACGCCATGCGACTTGAGACCTTTTATTCGTTGCAGAGGATGCTGCATGCTATGTGGCCGACCTACGTAAGAAACTATCCTTTATCCTAGACTAAATCTCCATCCATCATCCAGTCAGACAGTGTTGGGGCGCTTGAGTCTTTTGGATTTTGAATCGCGATGCAATGGTTCTATGTAATAAGGATAGATATAACGAGAGAAACGGTGCCGCAAAGTCATAAGAGCCGTTTCCTTTTACTATGTCCGTGCCTTGTAAAAAACAGCGTCGCTTAAACCTTTTTATGTCGCGTCACCCAACCCTTCCGCGACAAATATGTTAAAAAAATATTACATTTTAATACCCTAATAAATCTAAATAACCATTATAATATATTAATCGATATTATATTTTTAATTACATTTTAAAATTATTTCATTTAATACGTATATACGTATTTCATTTAATATTTTAACTACTATTTAATTCAAAAAAACTTAATATTAAAAGAAAAAAAAAATAATAGAGGATTATCTAGAACTGTTTCTGTTTATAAATGCGATTGTATGTTTTTCGTAACTAATTACAATGCCATTTTTTTAGATTATTATGTAGCAGAGATGTGGGTGAATAGTATAAAAGTAATATTATTTTTGTATTAATTATGTAGATAAAATCCAAGAGATAAAACGCAAAAATATCATATTAAAATGAGGAATGAATTGAATGTTATTTTTTAAAATAAATAATATTTTCCTTTAAATTTCATCGTATTTTTGTGTTAAATTCAAGATAAATACAAATAAAATTACTGTAGTATGATTATTCAGAGTATAATATTAATAACAATTTGATGACTGGATAAAGCAGCAATATAAAAACGTATTTGTTTGAACGTGTTATTTCAAAACATTGTAAAAATCTAATAAATACGTTTGCTAAATATTTTGCGTTGAATCTATTATTATAATATTATATAGCGGGAAAATGCAAAATGTTGTAAATTAAATACACATTATATTAAAAAGTTAATCCTCGTGTTTAGGATAATGTACAAAATTGGAACAGTAGAACGAGACTCGCACCAGATTCTGTGTAAGAAAGTAATGGACGAAAACGAGACAGTACTACCAGGAAATTTCGAGTGCGATATAGACAAACGATACCACGTGACGGTGAAAAATGCGATTATGTGACGGAGATAGATAGACGTAGTGCAACGTGCATTCGTACTCAATCCCCATTGGCTACTGTGCAAGTAATCGGAAAATCTATAGAAAAACATATTTAAATCAATTCGCAATATTTTATTGTGACTATATGATATATATTTATATCAAATATATCATAAAAAAAATATAATCATTGTAATCGCATGAATGGTTGTCTGCTCCTGTTTCGTATTATGCACATGCTGGAAATATCTACATGTTTTTTAAGCGCGCCAAAAAAAAGAAAGAATTGAATGTGGAATGAGATGAAGTAACAGCTTTCACATCCTGAAGTGGTTGGCGTCCTCAGACAGCTAGGGTTTGATTGGCATGTTCAGTAATTAGGGGAATGATAAATTACGTATCACTTATCGGGAATGCTCCGAGATGATTGTCTGAAATTAATCTCGTTGTAAAAATCAAAGGATTGATGCTGAACATTTGTGATTTTTATATATTCACTGAATAAATTAAATACGCCGATAATTTACGATTGTTTTTCTGAAAAATTAAACGTGTATATTTCGCATCGAAAATGCATATTTCATGAAGTAGGAGCTTAAGTGTAGAGAGTGGTCCTTAGACGGTATAGAGCATCTTGTTAGTATGCGACAACACGAATAATTTTGAAGATTTTAAATTTTAAATTGGATTATATTGAAAAAAAAATATTCCTACAATTTCTGAGAATTAATATTGCATTTATGGATGATTCGATACGCGCTGATCTTAAAGCTATGGTTGAATTACATAAGATTTTCGAGTGGTATTAGAGAAGTACCCTGGATGGACTAAGGTCAGGGGTGAGCGGGTGGTGGGTGGCTGTGCTGGTTCTTGCAAGAAGACGATGGTAGAAGGAGGTGGCCAGGGTGTGGGTGGAACACGACAGTTGGAAGATAAATCTCTTTTTCTCGTCGACTCAGGGGTGGAAGCTGCAAAACGCATTCTGTGCCGACAGCTGTATATATTCATACATGTTGATAAAGTAAGAATTCGAAAATCTTATAAAGAAGCCAACAATAAATATGCCAACGGTATATACCTAACCTAACAATATATTATATTGATATTTATTCAATATTTTATTAATATTTTAATTTTGTATTGTGTAAGATAGCCGCCAGTGTTTTAATCATATTAACCGAATGAAGTGTTGGTGCCTGAATTAAAATTAAAATAAATAGTAGCGAGGGCTGGTCGGTGGAGCGGACGTAGCCGGGCGGAGCTGGCTGAGGAGGAGAGGTTGGGTGAGGAGACGAGGAGGCTGCAGCTGCTGCAGTTGCTCGTCGCGTTAAACTGGTGCACGAAGACCGGCCAGTTAAAGACCGATCCAGGTTAAGGAATCTATCGGAATCGTGACCTATTTTAACCATAATTAATTACCAAATTACGTAATAAATTAATATTAGCAATAGTAACGATATATTTCAACATAATTCCGTAATAATACCTAGGAAAATCGTAAAGCGATTTATAAATACCTTTTAAATGTATTCATATTAGCGAAAACCAATCCTTCCTGATAGATTCAAAACATCCATCTGGTCGTTGCCCATCTTTCGATGGATCAGGTGAGGCGCGAGGACGAAGAGGAATGAGCTAGCCTCCTCTAATTAATCATGTCTTTGACAGCTTGCCCCGGGCCTGACGGTGCTTCGGCTAAGGATCTGAAAGAAGAAAGAAGATGGAAATAGTTAAAAGAATAAAGCTTAGAACAGGAAAGATAATGCATCGCTGCAGAATAGTGTCTTGACGCCTTTTTTCACGAACGAATTTTATTAAAAATAAAAATATCAATCAATAAATAATGAGATGTTTAAATGTATTTAATTAAAATGAGATTATTATGGAGTGTTTATGAAATACGTTACCATTTATAAATAGCGGAATATACGGTATTGTAATAATATAATGGCTGAAGTTTATTTAAGAGTTCATTTCGTAGGGTGGTGCATAGTTTGAGTTTGAAATTAAAATATTCTCCACAGTCCACCCCATAGGAAATTGCTAGGTTATTGCAAATTCTCCAGTGGGTCGCTAAAATTAAAAATCTATTAAGAACAATGCGCCACAGTTTCCCGTGCCGAAAAATAACAAACCGTGATATACGATGCGAGTATTTTAATACATGCACAAATTTTAACAACGTTAAAAATCCATAACGGTATATTTTATAACTGAATGAAAATTATTATCAATTATTAAAGTAATTAATAATGTATTCGCCGCTTACGATGCACAAATTTGTAATTAAATTATAATAATTTTATTCTGAGACGAAGGTCGACCATCAGCGATGCAATGGAAGACATCGTCGCCCGACGCTAGGGTCGTTAACGGAGAAAACCGCCACCACACACCCCACCCACAAAATTTTTCCACCCCCGAACCGTCTTTGAAAAATTTAGAGATGGTTTCTACATCAATCTTGGCTATATATATACATATATATTAAAGTAATGCGAAACGCTGCATTGTTTATTATAGACAAGTGAAACACTGATGACGTCGGGAAAAGGTTTGCAACAATTTCGTGCCTCGCAAACGGAAAAAGTCCTCAGATGTCTTGTGTTGACACAAAGAATTACCTTTGTCTCATCACAATGGCTCTTTAAAAATCCAGAGTGCAATGCATTTCCCGTTTCTTTCACCTTCTATTCCACGGGGTCCATCCCGAAGTCTTTCACAATACAAGAAAAATTGTGCAACGTGCTTTGAAAAATGGATTGAAATATCTCGGAAAAAAATTAATTTATATATTTCACGCTAGACATTCATCTGGCGTTGTACGGATACCGGAGAATGAGGATGAATAAGTATCACCGGCATAATACACAAATATATCTTTTGTTGAGGAGTAAAAATAGTCTTTCTGGTGTCACAGTAGTGTTGAGATACTTCCTGTTTCCGGTGAATGCTCCTACAGGGACGCCACTGGTTTATTTATGACCAGGAATGCCACCATTTCTATCTAAGTGTTGTTAATTTTCTTTTAAATATTCTTTAACGATACTATCTTGAACGAGACAGCTTAAATTGAATAATTGCATTTTAATTAATATTCAACGACAATAACCTTTCGCTTCGACGGATGTAAAAAAAAGTATTCGAGCTTAGAAAATATTATATTTTCATCAACGCCAATCATCAGTTAAGTATCATGTCACACTAATTAAAGAATTTTAAATGCATTCATTATTTTCACAGGGTTCAACGATAGATATATTTTTTTCATTTTTGTTTATCCAAGCTCATTAGGCTAATTACATGTTAATTTTCCATTGGTGACCCCTGACGATTACTCACGTATGCACGTCAACGTATGTACGAGTATGTGTGACGAAACAGGGTTGGAGCGTTAAAACGTGCCCGCTGAAAATTGAACTATGCACTGTGACGTCCGAAAACTCGCAAAAAGAAAAAGAGTTGGAAAAAGTCTGGGAAAATGGGTGGGCGGTGCAAAAAGTGAACGGCTTTAGGGGTGGGCAATGGGCACATGGGCTGGGGGGTGGGGGCTAGCCCAGACACCCTGCTGTACAGAATATCAAATAGGGAGCAAACTGAAAATTTATAGAAAAAAAAATAGTTATTATCCGCTAATTTTTTTCTTTAATTCATAACATTATATTTTGTCCATAATTAATGTATCCATATTTCCAAAAATATGTCATTTGAGATTATCAATTAATTTTTTTTAATATTAGAACAGAAAATAACATAGAAAAGCCGTAGGAATCAATTGGATTGCTTAGATTTCAACACATAATATGCATAAGTAGAACATTAAAAATTTCTCAGTGGTTACTCATATAATTTTTAAATCATATTTAATCAATTATTTACCTAATGAGTATCATTCTCTTAATATTATTTATTTATTATTTATTTATATGATTGATAGAATTTGTAATTTTTGCTTTGGTCGTAGTCATTCGGCCGTGTCGAGTCTAGTCAACTTTTTATATAAGCAACAATACAACGTCAACAAATGTTTTCTTACTTAAACGTCTAGAAAGACTTCTTTGATTTTTTTTCGATGAATCACTGAAATGAGGAAATAAAATATTATGTATTTTTCGTAATTAATTAATAAGAAAAGGGTTTTAAAATTCAAGAGCTTTGTATAAATGATCTAATGAATCGAAACTATGAAACAACGAAAGCCTAATGAAAGCAGAAGTTCGTTGTTTATCAAATGTCTAATACTTTAAATGTCTAATACGATATAATATCCGTCATAGCTTAGAGGTAATTACAATCAAATTATGATTGTTAAAGATAATTGCCAATAAGCGCAGATAGTATTCAGTTGGGTGACCATTCTGAATACTTCT
>JAGXCT010036237.1:119557-145325 GCA_022495035.1 Philopotamus ludificatus
TATTTATATTTTAGATGAAGAAATGTGTCGAAACGCCGTTTTACTGCATTACATTATAGAAAAAGACTTACCGTAGATATATTAATAATAAAGCTGTATTTATCAGTCTCTCTTAGTTTCTGGCATTGAAACTCTTTGTCAAATAATTAAAATGCTATTATTTCATTAAATTAAATAATTAAATTTTAATAAAAATATGTGTTTAATCATTATCAAAATTCTGAGAAATATTACAAAAAAGATGATGTTCCATGAATATTTTTTATATATCCGCAAACAAATCCTATTGTCTGGTTTTCCGATTCGCTGCCACGCGGCAGTACCCTGCGCGTCATCCCGACGCGTCCAGAGGGGTCCAATGTTTTCATTTCATCTCACTCATCCGGCTACATCCATTATTGCATCGCCGTCATGTGTACCGTGTCAAAACATTTTATTTAAATTACTTTTCCGCGGAGGTGACCCTTTGAGGTGCGTTTCGATCGTAACGAGAAAATTAGCAAATTACCCTTGAAGTGTACGAAACCATCCGCACATTTAATGTCATGATGACATATGGAGTCTGCGAGCCCTGGCCAATGACCGTGCGACCATAATACATATGTTTTGAAATGGTTGGTTATTACACTCAAAACAAAATAATAAAAAAAATGCAATGGAGGTCAATGCTCCACGAACCTAATCTGAATTATCTTATCATATCAATAATTTATTTTGAATTATATTAAAACAATATACAACAAAATATGGAACTAATTGATTAAATGATTTTGATTAAAATTGATATTTAAAAAATAATTATGCTATATCTTTATGAAGATAATGCCGCATGTCGACTGCCACGTGTTGCATTAGCTTTGGTTTTAGCAAAGAATAATTTATTTATTATCGTATATTATGATAAATACAGAAATTATTTGAAGTGCAAGTCACTTGATACAAATTATACACCGAAAATGATATAATCTTATCCATTATTGTATATATTTCATAGACGCCATATCGAAAGAGATAATACTAGAGCTCTCGCATACTCTGATACATTTTCATTTCCTATTTCACGTGTACAGTCCCGATTTCAGCGGAGCGCGCTTCGATTTAACGTGAGCTTTTTTTATCCTTTCCCCCCCGTTTCCAGATTTTTTTCATTTGTCCCGAAAGCAGACGAATCAATAAAACTTTATGAGCTTATTAAAATTCGGTGTGTGTCGGGTAATTTTTGGAATCGGCCCCTTTGAGATTCACATTCGCACCGCGAATCCCATAGGAGCCGGCGGCGCGGATGTGATTCTATTTCAGTTCGGATATGGAGTTTCAGTTTCAACCGCAATAAAAATCTGCGCCCGAAAGAAGACAAAGGGTGTCAGCATGCAGTTTTATTGGCTCTTCGACGCAGGAGCGGTTCCCGAGTAGCTTAAATTTTTGTGACACGTGTCATTTTTATAACCCATAAAAAAGAAACTTAATTAAATGGCCAATCTATGTATAGCTAAGTTATAACCACCTAATTCTAAATATGTATTTTTATTACACAGTATTTTTAATTGAATGAAATCATGATTTAAGATATTTTTAGATTTTACGAAAAGATTTACATTTAGATCATTAACAATTTATTGCAACTTGGCCTAGTATAATTCAAGTAAACAACTCGATTTCATATAACATGGTTGATGATTAGTGGCTTTTTTTGTACAACGCGATTTAAAAAAAAATCGTCTATCAGTAAGAAAAATATTGCGCGTACACGCTCAGTAATAATAGAAAAGATGGAAAGGCTCTTATAATAGGGCTGCAATGACAAAAACATATCTATAGACAGAAACATTATTCAAGAGAGAGAACTAAAAACTTAAGATAATTTAAAAAGGACTAAACAATTGTCATATGAAGATCGCAATAACAAATTTCCTGCTAGTAGAGGATGGTTTGAAAATTTTAAGAAGCCATTCTCACCACATAATATAAAAAAATAAGGAGAAATTGCGTCGGCTGACTAATAGTTTTAGTAGATAAATTAATAAACGACATTAACCTTTTTCACTCCGTGGTAGCAAACAACTCAAATTTTTTTTTTAATTAATTTATAAAAATATTTTTTTATCTGATATTAACCCTTAAAACTCATTTTTTTTTTTCCAAATAGTAGCGCTAACTCGTATTTTATTTCAAGATTTCTTCAAATATAATTTGAAAAAATTGATTTAAGAAAAAAAACACATTTCTTAATATTTTTCCGAAAACCAATATGAATAATTATAAAGAATATAAATTTACTAAATATATCATTTTAAAAAAAGTAAACTAGTCAAGTGTAAATATTTTAGGAAGGTTCTAACATTAACTAAAGTTTTTCGAAATTTTACTCGTAACATGTAAAAGTCCTTTGGAAACGTATTAGACATCACTATAGACACTATCTTTATAATATATAACTCGAATTATTACTTACGATCTTCAAAAATATGCAACAATTAGGTGACGATATATTGAAAAAATTACAATTGAAAACAATACATTTTTGAGTTGCCGCCATTAGCGTGCGTGGTTAAAGACAGCGTAACAGATCCACTCCGTTTGTAATGTCAGGGTTGAATTATTTTATTTGTTTTATTGATTAAAATTAATCTCAATAAAACAATAAAAATACGTATTTATTATTTTTAATAATACAAAATAACATAAAATATATTGTTTATTTTGTCTGACAAAATAAATGATTTAATTTTGACAATATTTTATATAAATTATAAATTTTAAATTACATTATATTTTAGAAAATTAATTGGCTAGTATATATATATACAACTTAAATAAATATATGGCGGAAGAAAATGAACTTAAATATACTGGAAAATAACAAATAATAAATAAATTCTCATTAGTATATATATACAACTTAAATAAATATATGGCGGAAGAAAATGAACTTAAATATACTGGAAAATAACAAATAATAAATAAATTCTCATTAGTATATATATACAACTTAAATAAATATATGGCGGAAGAAAATAATGATCTTAAATATACTGGAAAATAAATAAATAATAAATACCATTAGTATATATATACAACTTTAATAATAAATATATGGCGGAAGAAAATTAACTTTAATTATACTGGAAAAAATAACTTCTGATTAAACTACAATTCTATAATTTTTTTCATGGTATGATATATCTTTTAAACAATTTCCGGATGAAGACTTGCTTTCTAGTACACGTATCACAATAAAATCGCGTTTCTGTGTCTTCCATCTTTCACATTTTTTTTTTTTTTGAACGCTTTCAAAATAGTCTTTATGTTTAAGCATTATTAAAATGAAATGAGGTTTTATTTAGACGTTCTTCTGTGTCCAATGTTGATGGTCTTCTCATGAGTTGAAGAACCTTCTAAAATCTCCGTTGATTATTTGCATAACTAATGTAGAAACAAACTTTGAGTGCTTCATTGGTTTTCTATTATTTTTAATTTTGTTTTACTCTTATATAATGTATGGTATGCTTAATTGAACATACTTCAAACCCCAAAAAAATAGTTTTCCACCATTTTAAAGATTTTCGTAAAAAATAATAATAGGATGCGAGGTTGATCTGTTCGATCGACTCCTCAAAAGGTTCTGTATATTTTAATATCACATCATTTGAATTTCACCAGTTCCGTCATAAAATTTCCGAGACACTACTCGACTCTTCTGATGTGTAGAAAGTAGTAATAATCCCATAATCCTTTTGTATCCCGCCACGATAATGGCTATTTCGTTAGATCTACAAGCCATTATTTTATTTGCGTCGGTAAATTTAGGTGCATTTTAATGATCTCGGTAAAAATTTCGATTTTTATTTATTGTGCCCAGGAAATAACACTTCATTTCTAAAGTTCTTTTGCCAGAGGCAAATCCAGAATAATAGCTGTCACAGTATACATGGTATCCTTCCAGAAATTGCAGTTTATTACGGTATATCCATATAAATGTAGAACGATTCTAGCGGGTCACAGGGAAGATTGTGGTCGTACAAGGATGTTCGGTCGTAATGCTGCCATAGTATGGTAAAATGGAGTATATAAAACCATTGGTTGAATCAGCTAACACATAAACTCTGGATAATTCCATTTTGTAGGTTTGTTTCTATTAAATGCGATGAAGCCACTTTAAACCTTTACGACGGACCTGTCTATACTTACATCTCTTTCGGCACATAATAATCTTTAAATTTGGAATCAATATAAGGAAATTGTTGACTTTTGAATTTTGTTCTAGGAGTTTGATCGTATATTTTCATTTACAGCTTTCATCCAGAAAATTTGAAAAATCTATCTGTTTAAAAAATACTTGAAAAAATGGCATCTTTAGATTGAATTGTTGAGACCAATATATTTGCATATTTTCTACAGGAATCAATCTCCATTTAAAATGACAACTAACAAATGCCGCCATTTCATCAAAAAATTTACAGGTTTCCAAATTTCCAAATTGATCTCGGTGATAATTCTGTAAATTTGATAACTCTATTTATAGCGTACCATAAGGTCTCGTCTACAATTTGTTTATCATTTCATCGGTAAAAATAATTTTAAAATAATCTCAAGGGTTCTATTACAGCATCAGGTAATCCGGTGGACCAGTACATGGTTTTCCTGATTTAAATGGAATAATTCTTATTGGGAGATGTCTTCTGAGTTACATCATACCAACTCTAAATATGTTTTCTAACCAGTCTCTGGGTACACTTTTCTTCATCGGTACATAGTGGCCTGACTTGTCTCTAATTGGCGGGATGTCACTTCCACTATCATCACTGTCACAACAATCAGTACAATTTTGCCTTCATTCTCATCCACCAATTCTATAAACCTTATCATCGCTGCTAATAATATTGCCGATCATCATGTCTTGCTCTTGTCATCTTATGGTATTTCTAAAACAATTTTAAAAAAATAATTTCGATTTCTATTATATTTTTTTTCTAATATCTTCTGATCGTGACATCTGTACAAACAAATGCAATTTTTTATCTTAGTAATAATCAGTACTATTCAACATATATTAAAAGTCTCACATAATTTGTTAAAAACAATTGTACGCGAATCGATTGTTATGAATCGCTGAATGTGTTCAATATAGTGTGGCCGCCACAATATAATGCTATCTCGCTCACACTTATTGACAAAATGCTTGCAGAATGACAGCCCGCACGGATGTGGAAATGCGTTTATATTTCAATGCAGATGATAATAATTCAAAAATCGTAATAATTCAAAATATATTATATTGTATTTCTGTAAGCTTACACTTACCCATTAGTAGTAATTGCTAGTCGATTGAGGATTCAAAAAAATGCTTGACGTCTCAGTTTGAATCAGCGCGCTAGGTGAACATAAAACCACGCAATACGGCCAGGTGGACAAAATCAACCTAGATATTTAAATTACTTTACGATGTTAAATGCCCAAAATAGGAATCTGATCAGTGTATGAAGTTGGAAGTATCAGGTGATAAATATCGTAAAAAAAACATTTAAATCAATTTCAGTCAGTGTAAACAAGACGACAAATTATGTCGACGTATTGTCGACGTTCGAGTTGAGAGACGAAATCATGATGTCGACTATATGTCGACTTACGAGTTTTAAGGGTTAAATCAAATTCTATAGATGCTTCTTATTCATTTTTTCAATGAACATCTCTTATTATTAAATTTGTAAAAAAATATAATGAGAGTGGAAAGAGTTAATTAGTGGTTTATAAACATATTTTTATATGACATATGGGTAGATAATTATATTTTCCCATAAAATTTGCAAAAGCTCTTAAGGTAACAATGTAGTTATCGTAAAGTTCGCTCACATAAAACGAAAGAAAATAAGAAGCTATCTCCCATATTCAATTTGAGACGATATAAAAATTAAAACCAGGTTATTAAGTCAATGTTTTTTACGGAAGCAATAAAATAATAAACTGCTGTAGACATGTCGCATTCACCTGGGCCATGTTTACTCGTCGGGAGCTTCGCTGTTGTCGTCGTATATAATTATGCGTACGTGTAATCGTCGGGGGATACAAAAATAATTTGATTTGCTGAAGAGTGAGAAGAAGACTCACTTTTTGGCTTGCGGCCATTTGGCAAGCTGCCCCGCGAAAGAATAATGGTGGAAAGAAGCAGAACTGCATTTGCACCGGGATTGTGCAGCAAGAGAAATTCCTGTCGGAAAAGACAGGAACGCAGTGCACGCATCTATGGAGGCTGACGACTGGAAAACGCAATACTACATATATTGTCGTATTATTTTCGTGAAAATCATAATAAGAAAAACTTTTATTTTTATTTTTAAGCAATAATCATATTCTAAAAATATGGCAGTCTGCGATAATTATGTGATCTTTTAATTGATTATTTTTTCAGTATGAAAACTATGTGGTGATCATACGTAGATATTATTAATACGTAGTGAAATATGTATTTTATGAATAAATCATATATAAGACATTTTAAACGACGACAAGTGGCATTTAAATCCGACTCCTCATCAATCATTCGTTTAAATTTTCGTTGCGCATATTACCGCGAATTATGTAAAGTAAAATTATAAATAATACGAGCAAATGAAAGATTTGATTTCGTGCAAATTTTTTTTCATCGCACGCCGAAAATGATGAAAATGAGATTGTTGCCATTGAAGTAATGCGTCTTTTCTTCCATTACGTATTTCCTCTCTGATCTATTTAGAATTATTTAGTAAGTTCATCGTCTGCTACGTTTCTTGATTTTTTTTGGCGTTCGCCATTAACATGTTGAAATTTTTGCTAGTGAATTAATGCAAGTAATTTTGCATTTATTCGTGCTACTCTTTGTTTGGCCAGAGTCTCGTTCCTTTTGTGCTCGTCTTAATGTTTTGTGGTCGACATCATCATTTCCTACTATGCAAATTATTCAAATTGCTTTCACTGTGTGATTTTTTTTGTTCCTGTTGCAGGCCAACTCGAAGCGTCCTTTTTTCTATTTTTTTCGCTGCAAATTGCGAATTTCGAGTATTTATGCAGCGTGCCCATTCCAGCCCTGCTCCAATATTTTGTATGCGTCTTCCGAGTGCATCAAACATTCGGTACGGGCAACTCTGGAGGAATTTTAGACGATGGCCGACTGGAGACGGTCTGGTTGCATGCATCACAAAACTAAAATTGGCACTGGCTGTCCATTGAACTTTCTTCGAGGTGACATTTTTTTCAACGGAGAATATTTTTTTTTATCCTGTTACAATAATCAAAAATGTATATTTCATATATACATTATACAGATAATCAATCGTACGTTGTCACTTCCCGGTGTTCATTATCGCAAAAAAAACACATAATTTTTGTCAATAATATGCCAATGATCAATGGGTAATAATTTAAACAACATTTTTTCAATTATGATGCTGACCTAGAACAAGTGTAGGTATTCAGTATTATTATTTTCCTAATTAAAATGTATACAGTCATTCCTTGGTTTACGCGATTTTTAAAAAACGCGAAATCCTTATGGCCAGATTTTGCGGCGCACACAGGCGCCGGAAGATTGGGTGCGCCAAGAGGTCCCAAGAGGGGAAAAACGTAAAAAATATTATTTATTAATTTATTGAACATTATTCAAATCGATTAAAACATCCTAATTCCTTTATCCTTTGAAAGTAAAATATATTTTTTGCCAAAAATGCTAAATTTTGAGCTTTCCTCGACTTACGCAAAAACCTTCGGAACCCATGAATCGCGTAATTAAAGGACTTGCTGTGTATATAAATAATATTTTGTAAAATTTATTTATTGGCTTTTCATTATTATCTTTTTTACACGATATTTTTTGCCACAATCTTATTATTTTTTTGAAAAAAGCGCCGTTTTTTATATTTAATATTTTATGAATTATGTCGCTTTTTTGACGGTTTTTGGTGGAACGTATCTATCGTGCAAAAAAAGAGCTGATATATTTAATTAACAAATACTTGCAAGTTGGGAATTTAATATAAATTAATATATGTATGTAGATTTTTTAAAAAACACAACTTTAATAGTCTTTAATATTATCTACTGGCATGTTTAATGACCATTGTAAAAAAATTCATCTCCTTGCGTCGCGACGAATTAGGGACGCATTTATTACAGGAAACACTGAAAGCTTCACAAACCATAACTCAATATGTGGAAGTGCATGATTTAAATTATCCGGCTTTAATTATGTGCGTGTCGAAAGGGTTATGCACACAATAATGCACGGAGCCGGTGTCATCGGTGTATTTAATCAATTAGATCTGACGTCAAATTAGAACCGAAAATAAAACGGTACATGTGCATACGTACAGATAATCGTGCGATTTTTTTTTAATAAACCAGCTAACAATAAATATTGAAATGAATCTATTATAAACAAACACATTAGTAGATACTTATATTCCCAGTAATTAACTTGGGGCCATCAATGTCTATGGCGTCATTATTTTTCCATTAAAAAAATGCAATGCAGAGCTGAAAAATACTCGGTGCACTGCAAGTGTATGAAATTAGAACTCAGTCAAAAAAAATAAAGTATCCTTCAAAAGAAAAACAAGAGAAGAAATAAAAGTCACTGAGAATAGAGCAACAAGAAATGTGAAGTCATTTCCTGCTCCTGTGTTACCGAGTGTATGCCACTTGGAGAAGCTTTGATGGTTGTACGTAAGACTTCTTTACTTTTTTCCGCTGTTAAAAAAAAGAATCAAATGACAGACAATTCAATATGTAACGTTACATTTTCAGACATGAGAATTCCTGTCTAAAACGAAAGAAAAAATGCGCCCACCAAGTGCGGCGTCCTGTTTGTACCTAGAATATTAATTAACGGTTAATTTTGTAATGATTTTTCAAAAAAATATTTGTCAAACGAATATCGAAATATATAGACATACGAAATATTGAATAAAAGATATATATTAGTATATATAGTATTTTATAGGGTTATAAAATATTTTTAAAGATCGAGATTATAAAATGGCCCAGTGGATCTGAACGTTGTCGACAGATGAATTTATTTTACGGCAGACTATACACATCGTTGATATGTATACAAAGAGATTTTCGCACGAGAGTAGTTGTCAACCATCATTGAATATATTATAAGATTAGAATCGATTTATTAAAATAATGAATTATTTTATTACATACGGTATTAAGGTCGTTCAAGCTATAAATCGCGGATATTATCATTTTACGACTATAGCTATCGATAGGGCTTGAATTAATATTATAATTTAAAAAAAATAAATGGAAAGGTTGATTATTCTCGTTTCAATGCATATTTCAGAGTGGCCACGCGACAAGGCGATCTCTGTGCATTTTATTTTTAACCTACATTTCTTTGAGGAGGAAGAGGGCTACGATGTGCACCGTTGCAGTGCTCTTATTAATGCACTTTATTATTGAGGAAACGCGTATCGCATTCGTTAAGTGGAATACGAATTATTTTCGATTACATCCTATACAATTGAATAAAATAATGAGTACAATGACTTTATTTTAAAAAATCTACATCATTATGAGAATAAATATGAACGTTTTTATTATTAGATTATGTTAAATATAGCATATATTTGTTTTAATTATACAATGAATTAAAATAATATTTTTTCTTTTTATAAATGAGTATGTTAAAAAATAACGTTTTAAATATT
Source organism: Philopotamus ludificatus (assembly GCA_022495035.1). Taxonomy (NCBI): domain Eukaryota; kingdom Metazoa; phylum Arthropoda; class Insecta; order Trichoptera; family Philopotamidae; genus Philopotamus; species Philopotamus ludificatus. The sequence goes on from JAGXCT010036237.1 coordinate 129,244, forward strand.
ATTATTTAATCTAGCCATACTAGGATTCAGGTTTTATTAAAAAAGATGTATGTAATATGATTTATTCAATATGGTAATCATCAAGAAGTGCTATATTTATTTATTTTATCCAATAATAAATAAACCTTAAAATTGTGAGGTTTATTCAATTTTTTTTTAATTTTAACGATGACTAGTATTGCAAATTTTTTTTTATGAATACGATGAATCACGTTTTTGCCGAAATACGACGCTACAGACAGTGACGCTTTTGTATTCTTACGCTAATGTACATACAACGAAAATCCGGTCCTTAATTATTAGAGGCAAATCCTCAAGGATTCCAAATTGGGTTTAAACAATGCCGCATTAGATGTTATTCGGGATGTGATACAAAGACGAATTGAATACTTAAATTAGTAAATGTCTGAATATGTATATATATGTACATAGTTTTATAGATGGCACGTTACCATTTTTCCACTTCCAGCAATACCAGAGCCGCCTACTCGCCGTAGAAAAACACCCGGGGCTGTTGTTTTAAGAGAAGAGCGCCTGTCTCTCATCCCCCTTTATACAGACGTACTGCGAGCTTCTCTTTACCGACAAAGAGCCAATTAAATTTTACACAAAAACTAATTTTATAAAAATAAAAAAAAATATTTTAATTTGACCATTTTTTTTACATAATATAATAATAAAAAAACATGTTAAAACCGATTTAAATTACGTTAACGATTTCTAATAATTTTGCATAATTTACATTTTTAATTTATGAATATATATCTAGCCGTGCAAATAAATTTGCCATAACCTCTCGTTGTCGGCACTAAAATTAAGTTCTAAGAAACCACACTTGCAGCCGACGACGTGTTAAGTTCGTATTCTATTTCGAGGATGGCGAAGAGGATGAAGGGAATCAACTGAGACATGGGATAGTTGGGAACATAGTCACGCTTGCTACAGAGCATATGGCAAGAATATCTATAAACTCTAGTCAACCGAGTTATACAGCAAAACTATGTATGATTCTTAATTATGCATAGAGCTCAAACAATTATTGCTGGATAAATTTAATTTTATACTTAAATTTCATTGCATCAAAAACTTATAAAGGAAAAAAATATTTTAATAATAATTTGGTTTTTTAAATTTATAATGAATTCAAAAGAAGATTTATCTGAGAGATATTCATATGAATTGTTTTATATACAGTAAGCCCTTGATTATCCAAGCTATTAATGGTGTCGCACAGATAGTTTAAAAATACATTAATACATATTAATTTTAGTTTGTTAAAACATGGTTATTAATTATTAAAAAAATAAACTTAGAATTTTTTAAAAAAGGTTTGCTTACAATTTTTTTATGATTTTCTAATTTCATTTCGAATTTTTCTAAGAGCAATTATAACCTTATATTAATATTAGACTTGGAATATTTGGTCGATGTACTCCAATAGTGTATACAGTAGTAAGTGCTGCCGTGTGATTAATACAATTTATAATTTCTACTTCTTCACTTGCCTTCATTCTTTTTTCTCTTGTAAGATTGAAAATTATATCAATATAGCTCAGGGGTGAGCAACCTTTTTTTACAACGGGCCATTTACAAATTTTAAAATTTTGCGCGGGCCGCACGTAAGATAATTATAATAATACAAAAAAAGAACTCAATGTATCTAAAAAACAACAAAAAAAATATAATATTACAGAAATACTATAAAAAAAAAACAGCGAAAGATATATGAGAAAAAAGTTTATTTAATGAGAAATTTGGCATTGCTTCTTTGCCATCAATTCGTCTATATTTGCAGATATAGACGACATGTACATCATTTAATCTCGATCGGTGATTGCTTTGAATTATTTTCATAGCGGAAAATAACTGTTCGCAAAAATAAGTACTTCCAAAAAGTCAATATATTTGCTTTGCATGAGCGCCCAATCGTGGGAATTTTTCTAAATTCATGTAATTTTGATAGAAATTATGTCAACATTTTGAAATTTATTTCTTAAATCCGTGCCGTTTTGTAAATCTATTAATTCCATTTGTAACTCATCTGGAACTGTTTCCACTTCTATATTAAATGGTGAAGAAAAAATTAAAACTAAGAGCGGTTTTTTCTGATCTTAATATTTTAAATCGCGACTGAAATTCCGTTATTAATTTTTCTAAATGCTGGGCATATTTTTGGGTTTCTTGTCTTAGATGTGTAAAATGTGACATGTTGTTTGATAACAGATTGTTGTTCCAAATTTTAGTTTTTTTTTTCAAAAGCATTAATTTTATTAAACATAGTATGAATAAACTGGCTCTTTTCCCCTGAAGTTCTTACTGCCTATTGTTCGCTGGGCTATATCGACGAGGAAGGCAAAATCACACATCCATTCTTTATCTTCGAATTGAGTGAAATGTAGATATTCCTTCATTTCCACAAACAAATGGAATATCATTTTGCAATCATATACCCTTTAAGCATAGCACCTCATTCAACCAACAAATTTCTGTAAGAAATTACATCACCATATCTACTCTCAAATCATTTAAAATTCTCGAATTGGCGGTGATTTCAACGAGATTTTAGGAAATTAACAAGTTTTATTTTCATGGTGCGTGACATTGGCTATATTTAAATTTTGCGCAAAGACCTAGAATTCGTTACTACTAAATACTTTCCCAGTTGCTTTTTGCAATAACATTAAATAACGTTCCAAAGGACTCACGCCCATGCTTGGTTTTCATTGCTGGGGCCCCGAATGGTTGATATGCCGACAATTTCTGATCCATGGAATTGATAATTTTTTCCAACATCGATTTTAATCTTGTGCATAAAGGTCTCTTTACCTGTTGTAGTTCCTTCATTGAACTACCGAACCCAGTTCTTGTAAGAGAATAAAATTTGAATCAGATTCCTCTTGTTAGAAATATCGCTAGTTGGGATTTGTCACCGATGTCACAGCTTTCATCAAGCCAAGGAACATTCATATTGCTTTTGAATGCGTTCACCCAGCTTAGTTATGTTTTCGGACAGGTCTTCAATTCTCCAACTGTAACCCGACAAAACCACCTGGAAATAATGTCCTTTTCATCAGGGAGTGTCATCCTGCAACAGCATAGCAACATTTCCCTTAACTGACCACCTATCAGCAAATGGTTTCATCTTCTTAGCTAAACTATCAATAGTATAACTAGTTTCACCACAATCTGATGTTCAGTTTAACATGTTTTGCTGCTGTTGCACTTTTCTCGAAATGATTCATTTGATGCTTCCGTATGCTTGGAGGTTTTTATCTACCTCATGTTTTGTCTCATAATGCCGTTTAATATTATATTCCGTTAAGAGGGATACTAAAACTGAGCATAAAACATCTTACATTTCACGAGAGTGGATAAATAACCCAATTTCTATTTTTCAGTAAAACGATTTTCGTCACAACTTCCTTTTTTTTTTAGTTTTGCTGGTAGACATATTTCAATATAATAATAGGGAAAACATTATAAAAATATTTTTTTTTGGTCCATATAATTAGTTTCTAATTTAAAAATAGTAGTTTACCTTTTTTATTATGTCGATACGGGCAATAAGTCACTACAAATAGACGACACAAAAAAATACACACAAAAGCTATGTGGATTTGTGAAACACTTAATTAAACTTAGAGAACTTTCTCGAAACAAGCAATTCAAACTGACCAAAAAATAATAACAACACTATCTCATATTTAAATGATTAGGGCGGATAAATTCTCCAATATTTTAAATTAAATACCCTTACGTTTGAGTTTACGCCGCTTACCGATGGTGTGTGCGCACAGCCCGCCGCCCGGCGGAAATAATAACATGATATCTAGAAATGGCGATGCATAATTTTAGAAAATTATGGCAGCCGCTGCACTAAAAACATTAAATTAAATCACATAAATAAAGCACGATATCATTGCCTATCAATGATTTTAGCATCATTTTAAAAAAATAGTAAAAAATTAACAAGCTTAAGGTACAGTTAGGTTGCGGGACACCAGGAATTTTTAAAAATCAAAATTTTTAAAAGTAAAAATGGGTTTCACGAGAAAGCGCGGCGGGCCGCACGAGAGAGCCTCGCGGGCCGCGGGTTGCTCACCCCTGGTATAGCTTATACATTGAAAATCAAGGAATAGCTCACACATTTTAAATGTTTCTCGTTAAAATATAAAAATCTTGTTTTATCTTGTAAAATTTTCCTCAACGACTGAACCAGTCTTAATGACTTTATTTTGTATCAAGGTTGCGTTACTCCTTTGTATAGCATTTAATAAAATCGTCTTCAATATAGGTACATAATGTTTCACTAAAGTACGATAATGTTGGTTCAATTAAAGAAGTAATATTAGTTAGTAAAAAATTTGCAAGCATTAAGCCGTCGTCGTTTACAATATAGTAAATCCTCGACTTACGCGATTAATTGGTTCCGAAGGTTTTTGCGTAAGTCGAAAAATCGAAAAGTCGGGAAAAACACAACATTTAGTTTTGAACCAATTTTCAAAGATCATTCTAATTATTCATAACCTTTTCTGGTTAATAATCAACGGGAAGGTTTGTTTTATTTCGGTCCTATTAATTTTTCTTTTCAATGTATTACAATTTTCATTAATTAATTGTATTAATGCTTCATTGATCCGAAAAGATAATATATTCTGAAGAAACGAAATATTGAAAATAGGGAGAATTTAAGAACCGACAAACTCACATCTTAAATTTTTTCGTGGGTCATTTTTATTGTATGTGGGCTATTCTGGCATTTTAACCGATCCGTGACGGCGGCTCGAAACTAACGGCGTCGTCCGAAAGGGGTCTATTTATATTGGAAAATAGAGCCAAGCATTTCAAGCCAATATCTTGTTTTTCAATGAAAATCAAATCAAATCTCAATGAGAATCAAATGAATACATTGTTTTTTTTTTAACTGGATTATTATAAGAATAAAAATAGCTATTTCTCAATTTTGTTGGGTCACATTTTTTTTTATTATATGATTGAAATTGCTAAAATCATAACTTATACCGTTTACTGTAAGAGACCCATAAACGTTAACAATGGATTTTGTTGCGTTGATTGCGTTCAATTTCTGGAAAAATTAGTATATGTTGTTTGACGTGTTCTTCGGAGATTTCTCATAATTTATAATTAATTTCTACTACCAATAATATTAAATATATGATAAAAAAATTATGTTTATTCTTTCGTGACCGTATAAAAATTCCATATATAAAAATAATAGTTATCTTTCGATTATTACGTAAATAAAAAAGTGAATAGATTAAATTATACTTGAAATTTTTATGTTCGAGATTGTTTATTTTTATTAGATTTCCTATCATGTATTATTTTATGTACTCGCAATATTGCTATATAATTTAAATCGATCGTTTTTATTTCAACCCCCTTTTGATAAAACAAAGCCACAATGAAGTTTCGTCAGAACGATGTTATATAATATGTCCGCGTTGGTCGATCTTCATCATTTAAAAAAATGTTACTGTTTCCCGGAAAGAATAATATTTTTTTTGAATCTTCCAAAGTACGGCGTCGCCCGTGTTGCGAACTATCTGCCGGCGAATAACTGAATAACAAATCGCGTAATGAAAAAATAACATTATACCCCCGCGTAAGGCTGCTCGGCCACGCTCTAGTAAAATGAGGCATGGCTGTATTTTCTTCCTCGTTTTGTATTTTTTACTTCATTTTTTTATTTTATCCAATAATGTTCTGATGGCTATGGATGAGCTACGGTAGATGGAAAAATTAGGTAACTGCAAAAAAAGCATATGTAAATATAAATCCGATTTTATCTATACATCTGTTATTGTTAAATGAAAATTAATAATATATTTTTAGTTAATATTTTATATAAAACATTTAATAATTTTAAGAATGAAAAATATTAAAATCTTTCTCGTTAATATAAAATATCCGAGAACAAAATCAACACTTAATCTCTACAATACGCAAGAGCTCGTCGTATATTATTTTTAATTTCTAAAACGAAACCCAGGAATATTATATCATAAAACAATATGTAAACATTAGGAAAAATTATATTTCATTATAATTTCTCCCGTGGGATTGATCTCGTTTTTTCGCGCGCAAAAAATCTGTTTGCTTTAGCGTCACCTCCCGGCGACTCTACTAGAATAACAACCGGGGATGGCGGGAAAAAAACTCAAAAATAACAAAAACACCCGTGAAATGGATTTGAACCCCTCATCCCTGGCTCTTTGACCCCTACCACCGAGGTTTTTCCCCCATCCATACCAGCCCAGTTCAATTCTCATCCTCGGAGACCATCATTCTCGCTCCCGTCGAAAGCATCTAACGAGTCATCCGTTTCGATTCAATAAATCCAAACTCGATGTGCGCTTTTTTATTCTATCTTTTTTTGCATTAGCAAATTTTCATAGTAGACTGCGAAATCTGATCCGCTTTTTTCAATTTTTCAATCGGATCACCTTTGTGTTGAAAAAATTGCAACCGGGGAGCGCGTATTTCGTTTTGATTACGAAATGACTGAATGCACACATCAATTTCAATTAACAATCGCGTACGGATTGAAATTTTCCCTGTCAACACTGTACGGATAATATTAACGTAGGTGTTAAAATATTTCTAAAATTATACTTTCAACAATTTCTGCGTGTCATATACTATGATATGTAGAGGCTATTAAATTCAAATTAAAATAAAGAGATCGTTTAAAAATAAATAATTAATCATTGGTAAGACAATGTAAATTCTTAAAGTATTATTTTTAAATCCTCATAATATTTAATTCAACCTTTTGCATTTTAAATAAAAACATTTAAAAATTAAGTTTAACAATTAAATATTTTAAAATCAATACACATATACGTTTACGAAATCATATTTGTAACCAGTGTTATGGCTTGTAGGTAACATGCATATATTTCGATAATGCAAATGAAAAAACATTAGAAACTGTATTTTATATATTCATTACGACTAAAAAATATTCATCACTCCTATCATACATTTTTGATTTTTTGTCTTTTTGCAATTCTTTTGAATTATGTTTTGAAATAATGTAGCAGCGAGAGAGGCTACCTCATTTAAATAATTTGTAAGGATAATCGATATATTATATACGAATAAGTAACTTATAAATCTATAAGCCCCGAACAGAATATTTGTCAGAAAATGACATTCAAGATTTGAAGTCATATGTGGTTGATGAAATTATGTGTATGCACAAGACCATTTATACTGAGAATGATAGTACGTCAGAAGGATCATGAAAGCAGCTACGCTATAGATAAATACTTAAATTCCAAGAAGAATAATAAGCAGAAACGATGGAGAAATTTTCGTCGGGTTAAATAGTGGAAATGTTTTTTATTAAACTAAAATGCAGAATATGATTGAATTGTATATTACTCAATTATTTTCATTGTCAAATAAACATAAATATGATGGATTGCTTCAGGAACATTAAAAAGACAGAAACTATAGATATTCCACATCTTCATAATTGGATTTATCCAATGTCTATTAACTCTGTCTCCGCTTTTTACCACTGCCTCAGCAATCAATATTTTTTAGGAATAATTAAATTCAAGTTGTTTTCCATCAAAAAAAAAATATTTTTATTCGATGGAGTTGATATGAGGTGTCTGCGATTTTAGATGTTGACCATGGTAATGGCATTCGGGACTGCATCGAACACAGCCCAATGGTAGGAGTGATTGCCCGTGGCTGCAGCTGATATAAAGGCCAATGAAGAAGAGGTCTCGACTAAAACTATTAAAGTCAAGTTCATTTGTTACTGTTTCCTTATGACCAACGATAAACATTTAGTGCGCCAATGCAAATTATTATAATTTATTAACACTGTCCCGCATAACAAAAAGACAAGTTTTTTGACAGATTGAACAGCAGCGTAATGAAAATTGTTAAATATTTAAGAAACTTAATTTAAAAATTTTAAACTTATATTTATTTAGCTCGAATCACTATCACTGATCACGAACAACTCATAGATATACGTTCCATTTTATTTATGATTTATTTAAAAATCAAATTTTCAAAATTAAAGCGATTTTTCATCGTTATTGCAAAAAAAATATGTAAATACATAGTCATGAACAAGAATCGATACATGCATATAAGAAAATCCAATAGATACAATTTATTAAGAAACTGTAAGAGGAAATGCACAATTTTGAAACGACGGAAATTACATATAACACACTTCTATCTAACGTTTTATTTAAAAATAGCGACACTAAAGTACACCAAGCTTGCTAATGACCCGCTGCCACCCAGACCGCTCGATTCGTCTATTTAAGATTTTTTATCCGTATAATTTTCATACATCCAATGGACAACATAGTTTTTGTGACCGAAATGAAATATATACTCTTCTTACGGTTTTTGACCGACTTATTCTAAAAATGGCAATCATAATGTCGCATCGTGTATCGTGTTTCATTATAAAGAAAAAAGCAACTCTGTAAAATATTGCACTGTCCGAATAAAAAATAGACTTGCTAATATAAATATTATAACTGTATTCGATATAATACTATAACCGGAATTTTAAAAGTATAATAATGTGATTTTATAGAAATCATTTTGTTAACATTTTCCACTCCGTGGGCCAGACGTATCAGCCTAAGTATTTACTTGAATCGGATATTAGATCAAACCCTTCTTATTAATTTTAAAAAGTTTTTAATAGATTTGTAAAAAAAATGTGATGAGAGTAACTAATAGATTTGGCTAAAAGTAGACAGAGTGGATAAGGTTAATCTATATAATAGACTTTTAGCCAATAGTGGATGATTATTGGATTGAAAGGATGAACAAAATTAATAAAGATATAAAAAGATTATATGTATCTGTTAATTAGTAATTATTCATATTACATAATTTCTTTGCTTTATCGATTTTAAATTTATAGATAAAACAGAACAGTTTTGTCTTTGTTCTGAGAACATATCATTAAAAAGTCTAAATACAATTTGTATTTAATGTAAAAATAAACTAAAGAACCTTAACAAAAAGGAATGAAAGTACATTATACTAAATATAAAAGTGAAAAAAGAATACTTGCATCTGAGATACAGCTATAGCTATAATCCAGATAAGATAAATTACAACAAACTGCTTTAGGATCATCTGGTTAAAGTAATAAATACCATATGTTGTCTGCATTGTTAAAGAGAAGAAAACCTTTTAATAAGTATCCATACGAAGCTGAACGCCGTAATATGATCGCGAAAGTAAACTATCTTTCAAGTGCAAGCTTATGATAAAGCAAATTTTAATATCTTTGTCATTATGGTATCAAATTATGATAAGGGGTTCTTTCGTCTTCTTTTTTGTGATCGTCTTATTCTTCTTTCGAAATTAATTTTCGAAACTATGCCATCCACTGATTTTTTTGTGGACTTCTCGTATTTTTCACTCCTTCGCGAGTTGAAACAATTGATCCAATTACGAATGTTACTGTGTCACCATAGCTTGTTTCTGTCTAACTACCGTATTTCTTCAACTTTTCCTTGCATGATAGTTTACAGATAGCGATTCCTTAATGAACAAATGATGTATTTGAAGTACATATTCAGTTTTTGAAGCCCCTTTTGAAGAAGTTGAAGTATGGTTTCATTCTTAATGCGATCCGTCCATGAAATTTTCAACATTCGATTGAACCAAATTTTAAACGCTTCCAAACCGTTATTGTTAGTTATTAATTAATATAAGCTACGTCCAAATCTCGCAACAGTAGTTCAAAGTCTTTTGTTACTTTATTGAACTCCAGCTCCGAATGTACAAAGATATGTTAAAAAATAACGTTAAAGCAAAATCTGGGATAGTTGTTTAAGTCATTTACATTTAAATTCTAAATATGCAAATTCAAGCCCTCTACTTGGTCCCAGACCTTAGTAAAAACGAGGAATTGCGTTTGGAGGAATCTGAAAATCCGGTAGATATTTAAATGATATTGATTCAATAAAATAATTCCTTATATTTTACGAATTACGATCCAATTCGTCATATTTGAGGATTGAGTGATAAATGATCTTAATTTTCCTTAATTTGGATAAATGTTATTTTTCCATTTATATTTTTAATTCATTTTCATTCGACTTAATATTCCAGATTTGATTTTAAAAATAACTGTTTTAATTGGACAGAGTTTAATTGACAAGCCTAATTAAAATTGGAATCCGCAGTTTACAAGGGTGATAAAGCACCTCGCGCATATAACGTGGCATTATAGAGGGCTCGATTTTTTCGTCGTTCGTCGCGTCGTAAAGCGAGTCAGCGAATAATTGCAGTCAATAATGAGCACCGGGTTTAGTGATGGTGCACGGAGTAGTAAACCCACATTTTCTAATTGGGTTCTAAATGCGTTGTTAACTCATTTCGCTCGTAAAGTCGACAGCGGCGGACTCGTCGAAGGACATTGTTGCAGATTGTGAAAATTTGCAGATATCCAGTCGGACGCTAAATAATCGCCGATTGGGTCGCATTTTATGACGGCTTGCCCGCAATGTAATTACGTTATTATTATTATTATAGATTATACGTAAGAACATTAAAAATTTATTGCGAAAAATATTATACGACCAAAGTCATTCATGGCATTCCGATGGCGATCATCAAAAGTGCAATAAATAAACGTGACATGTGGAGTTTATATTTCGTATAGTCGATTTTAACCAGATTTTCTTCTGAATGTCAGATAAGTTCCAACAAAACACAGGTAAAAAGTGATAGATCCTTTTTCCAAACTTTATTTAAAAAAAAGAACAACATTGTATAAATGATGAAAATCCAATAAATAAATTACACAAAATATTATTCATACATATGGATTTTAATTAAGAAAAAAATAATACTAACGAGCGTCTTATGTGTTAGAATCTAATAAAGCTTTTGGTTTGATATTACAGTCTTGTGTTGGTAATTTTTTTAATTATTGGGAAATTTGTTATCCAATTCGGCGTTTTTTGTTTCCTAATTTGTTTATACATATCTGAATATTCAGTCATACAAATCTACTGATCTCGTTGGTATTATAAAGCTCGTTCTAGGTTAGGATCATAAGTGAAAAAATGTTGTTTTATACTCGTTGCAAATTACTAGCCCTAGTGAACTAAAGCAGCTGTTAATTGATAAATTTCAAAATTGTTTATTTATTGGACCGTTTTATTTCAAAACCATGTAATGAAAGAGCTGAGTCTGTATGCATAATATAATTCTTCTAAATCCGATTCTGCATACATTATAAAGTATTACAGCGTTGACAACTTTATTTAGAAATATAAACGCATCATTGCAAATATTAAAAGATTTTGCCATGTTAAAATATATCTTTTTCCCTCAATTTTTCCGCAGTAAAAATTTGCAGTATGATGAAGAATTTTATCCTTTGGAAATAATCTATTATGATCATATAAAAAACAGATAAAATAATTATTGACGTACTTTAAGCAATTGTAATTCAATTATTTAGAATATTTTTTAAAGAAGTCTATCCTCATTTTGTTTACGTTTAATTTTTGCTGATAAAAAATTGATATTTCATATAAAAGAATAATAGTGCTTTTGTGATGCAATGAAATGCATATTTTGCACAAATTCTGGATACATAAGTACCATTGTTCGAAATCATCATATTGGCAAATTAAATTTTAAAAGAAAGTTAATTTATTTTAGCTAAATAGATGTAGACGAATTATTTATTATTGAATAATAGACTTTTCACCTTCGAAGTAAAAATAGTAAAACGTAATAAAAAGAATTCCAGGCTGATAATAAAATTTAATCGAGTTAAAGAGTGAATGACAAATATATATATATTCATAAAATAACATATACTATAAGCTCAAAATGATATTTTGAATATATTTTTTTTATAAAACATTAGAAAACCGAATTAAAATATCATAAATCTAGGGGGAGGTTGACAGAAATTATCTCTTCTAATAGTAAAATGATTTACAAATCCAACCTAACCTAAAATAAGTGTGATTTATAATCAATAGGTATATATATATATAAATGAAAAAATCTAAAAAACAATTATTTCAGATATGATAGTTTTTTTAGGAATTCCAACTATATAGAATTCAAAATTGTTTTAGACTTAATTTTTTGTAAATATGAAACGTATCACTATAAGATAAGACTGTTTATGCATTTTTTAATATGCAGATTCCAGAATAATATATCTACCGAATAAAAAGAAACATCTAACACTATTTACATTTAAATGGTTATTATAAACAAAAATATATTCATGGATATTCAATGGTAATATTTGACATCACGACCTCAATTACATTGGAATCCGTATAGATTGATTATTTATAGCTTAATAACCAACGGATGGTTAACTCAAATGTGATGTGCTGTAACGAAGAGGTTAACTAGCCATCGTTGAGCGTATCAGTCAGTTTATGATTAAAAAAACTCTGCATCTACCTATCTCTAGCCTTCATCATCATCATACTCTAGCGGGGGATACCAGATAAGGTTTTAATCTTTAAAACGAGGTCATTGTAAAATCATGCTTCCCGAGGATATTGATGATATGTACAGTTATTTGCGCCAAAATATGACGGGTATTAGAATAAACGTGGCAATAAAACCTTCGATTCAAATTTATATATAAATCATTATAATCCAAAACTAAATTGTCAATTTCTGATTTATGTAAACGATGTCTAATGTAATAATTCAATTTGTAAATAAAGTATGTTTCAGAAATGCTTTTATATTGTATCATGATCTCAGATGACGAGAAATAACCCTTTGTTAGCTGTGTTTAATTATAAGAACATGAGATGGCGATTTACGTGTACAGTTGGTACTTGGTCACGTCTTCAAGTGTAAATATTTTTTTGTGACAAGAAAAAGATCAAAGCCATGAATGTGATCGGCTGATGACGAAATTAAATATAATTTCTTATTTACCGATTTAAATCGTAAAACACAATGTGTTAAATTAAAATGTTGACTTACCCAATTCATAATTATCTAGATAATCACTGTCACTCTGTGCACAAACCACCATCGTCTGAAAAGTGAAAAACGTTACTAGAAAAATAAATTAATTTAAATGAATTAAATCGATAGCAGTGCTTAGTAACCGCGATAATTTTTCTCACCGTATGCCATACCAATCCGGTATATAATTGGTCATTCTGTTCCTGATCCACCTGTCTGAAGAGATTACCACAATGCCGTAGTCTGCAAACAGGAAGCACATCTCAGTACAAAAATGTCGTTGTACTTCGCGGCCATATGGCGCTTAGCGAACAGCTGAAAATTTATATCGATTATACACTAAATGTCAAGTACATCGATTATTATAATCGAATAAAATTTTCTTAGCAATATTTATATTAGAAAATTTATCATAAAAACTATATTTTATTTTTATATAATATACAGAGTATAAAATTAAATTATAAATCGTCTATGTCGCTCAAATGATTACTACTCAATGTATATATCAGATATAAGAGCTTCCGCGAATGCTTTTTGTAGAAAAATATTTTAGATAAAAAACGTCGCGTTACATTCGGGCTGATACGATACTTATTGTATTGAATTTTAATCTAAGAAATTATAATTATTGACTACATTATTATCAAATTGATTTTTTTGTTCACCAAAGATTTTTTATCGAGATTGAGATTCGCGGGCTTTATCAGTCCATTTTTTGTTGTGTTGGTACACTTGACATTTGTAGTAATTTATTGTACTATTATTTTTTTATTTTCTGTCTAATCATTATGATGCTTCAGCCTCTGTATTCACCGTACACGGCCTATACGATATATTTCTATTCCCAATGAAAAAAAAAAAACATGAAACGATGATGTTTTTCAACAATGAGGAGATAAATTTAGAATAGTCGAAGAAGCTAAACATTATCTGAACAATGCGTTTCAGAAGTGCTTCGAAAATTAATAAAAAAAATTATGGCACGATGTATGATGTATCTAATGGGGACTACTTTGAAGTGTACAAAATTATATTGATAAATAAATAAAGATTTATTTAAAATACTTACGTGTATTTTTTATGATAATATAAATAACTGATGGTTTTAGAGAAAAATGGTCTTATTTGAAAATGTTTTCATTTCCTAGATGAAAAAATATTATTCGTAACATGCTTAGTTTATTATAGGTAGGTTACATGTAATACTATCAGCTATTATTAATCCTTAAATAGAACCATACTCTCGGCTATAGACCGTGCGTAATGAGATTTTGTTTAGCCACTGTTGGGTGGTCAACAATTATGATTTTCTCAATCTCATCAATTTTTCCACACCATAGTGGGGTGGGCGTGGTCCGGGTGTGATTACACGTATTACGTCTATTGAGCGGGCGGTTCGGGTTAACAGATTGAAAATGGCGACAATGAGATGGACGATTGCTGTCATTTTAATAGCAATAACGAAAATGACTTCTTCAAAAGTGTAACGGTATTCGGAAATTGTATCATCACTTTTTTGTATACGCAATTACATGGTTGACACTGTGTGGATTTTTTTTCCGGCCGTGTCACAGCCTCGATGAGTTTTTGTCGTGACCGGTGGCATCATCAGCGAAGACATGACTCGGGGAAAAGATGAGATGAGATGAAATGTATCGAGCGAAATGGAGCGGCTAGTTTCAGATAATTTTTGAAAAAGTTTAGACGGAAAAAAATCTAATTGTCTCTTCACGCTTCACCATAATTCAATTTTGGTTCAGTAATAAATATTTTTAAATCAATAAAAAAATATTAATACTTTTCTGAATAACATATGTTTTTATTAAAACAGGTCTATAAACTGCAGATAAGTTTTCAATTAATATCGGACATTAAACTATTAAATAAAGTCCATTTACGTATATACATCCGTGAATAATCCAATCAAATGGAAATCATTAGAATACCCTAAAGGCGAAACAACATTTCGATCTGCTATACATAATGCGATTTCCATTTTCGGACAGCTTTATATCATTTCCACGAAGTTCCGGTAGACAAATCGGCAGACCGCCATAAGTCGTGACGGCCATTTTTTTTTTTGGTTGTTGGTTCTTCTGCTGACCACTCCTCGACCACATGCCCTGGCCACGACGACGACGACACTTGACAATGGGTGGAAAATCACAGCTTTGTAGCGGTACAATCGTGTGGATGTAATGCAAATGGCATCGAATGCTAAATGCACCTGCAGGATATGCAAGTCGAGGCACCTTCACCGATGAATTAAAATTGTTTTTTTAACATTTCAAATAGAGATGGAGAAATTAATACATCCGAGAAAATAAAAAGATTACATTTGAAAACAGAGAATAAAAATAAAGTGAATGATATTTACATATATTATTTAGTATGTCCAATATATTATACACTTGCCTCAAAGTGGATCACGTCTGAGTTTGGCGTTCGAAACGAATCACGAACGGCGAAATGCGGTAGCAAAATTTTTCTCAACAATAAAAAATAATAAACACACTACCGTGACTAATTATGAAAATAAGCGATTGAATGGTGGCACAACAGGGAGAACGTTTTTCATTTCTTAAAAATCTGCCATTGTAACTAGAATGAAATTATTCAATAAAATTTAACTGAACATTCGGTCTTTGCATTGAATTGAATTTCATGTAAATTTTAATGGCCGAGGAAGTAATAATATATGTATACACTGTCGAAAAGTAAATGAGGCAATAAAGCTTATTTCATTTCACATTTAGTGAATTATATTCGAATGCATCGAGTTATTTTAATTATTTTATGAATGAGAATGATTTACATATAAATGGTGCGATCAAGACTGTGAAATTGCGATTTTTTTTTTATTAAAAATACTTTTTTTCGACTATATTAATAAACTAATAATATTCAGACTGATCAATTCAAATAATAAAAAAAAGCAATTAAAAATTAAATCGATAGTTTTTTATGATTTCTTTTTAATTTAATTTAAAACCAACAACTCGTTATTTCTTTGGTGACAATAATCGAATTAAGATTGGCAAGTCAACCGCTACTGAGTGCAGATATTACTTGGATAGGTGACCTTT